>JAENPR010001041.1:0-230902 GCA_018135685.1 Themeda triandra | reverse complement strand
AACCTCATCAAGAGTTTTCTGATCCTCTTCTTCGAAATCTTGGATCTTGGATAATTTACTCTTGATTTGCCTTGTTTCTTTGATAACCGATGTTATCTTGGCTTTAGCCGAATCAAGAGATGGCCATTGGCAAGCTTGGCTTCATGAGACTAGATTTTGGCATTTAGCTGGACCAATTCAGCCTCCAGTCTGGTTCTCTCATCCCTCATGGCCTGCAATTCTGGTTCTAGCGTGTCCAAGGAATGCTTGGTCAGCTTGATTTCAGAGTAAAGCTCCTTAACCTGATGTTCTTTTGTCACCTTGTCCTTTTCTAGATTAGTGTTGACGACAATTATACACTGTTTTCACCCCATAAAAAGCCGTCAACAATGGTTGAGTTCGGAGATAACACCACGCCAATGAGTAGTGACATAGGTACAATTGACTTGGTTCCAGATGTACGTGTCATTATTTTGGTGCAGGTGCAAACAGGCACTTTCCAGTGTCCGGAAGCTCCGAATGAAGACGAACCACGAACCAAGATGGCCAATGGACAAACCAACTCCACATTCATCAATGTGTTGACCTCTGAAGACAGTGTGCAAAAGATGAGCACAATGGTCAGGTCGGCCGACCTGACATTTGTGAGTCCATTACCACCATTGTGCTTAGAATTGCATGGTAAAGCTACCTGCAAAACATGGCCCTTTGGTTCCACCAAAGGTAGGTCGGCCGACCAACCTTTGGGACCATCTCAAACACTGCTAGAACACCAGAGTCACCCCAATACAGTCCCAAGCAAGTGCCACCTTTGGATCACAAGTGTTCTTCCTCGCAAAGACCAATATCGTACCACATGGATCCATAGGTCCACATGGAAGCATCCAAGAGTCCAAATGAGCTCAAATCTGGGAGACATACTCTATGACATGTGGGGACCGCAGGTGGAGCAAGGCCGGTGGGCCACGTGACGCCCCGGTCGGCCGGCCGGACTTTGGTGAGATTTCACCTTGCCAAGCATCCCACCGACCTCGGGAGCTTCAAGAAGGCTGAAGGGACCCACATGTCGATAAAACCCTGGTCGGCCGATCGACATGTGGCCCACCGAAGGCCTGGCCTCCCACCGCCTTCCTGCATGGCCTCCACGTGTCCAAGCATCTCAAATGTTGATTGAAGTTGGTGGAAGGTCGGTTTGATCCAACGGCGCATGGTGAAGATCACGCGGATCGCTGACATGGCATTTCCTTAGCCCCTACTCCACCTAGGACTATAAATACCCCCTCACTCCCTCATTTGTAAGACATCAAGGAGAAGCATCTTGAGAGCCATGTGAAGCTATGTAGTCCACTATAGTAGTAGTAGTGTGAGTTAGAGTGAGTCGAGCGGCTCGGGTCTCCTGAGTCGTCTTACGGAGAGTCCGATATGTCTTCCTCTTGTTCTAGTAAGATTCTCAGTATTTAATATATTTTATTCATGCTTTGCTTTCCTCTAAGTAGTGTTAGTATTTACTTTATGCCTTAGTTATCGTAAGTATACATCCTTTCTACTGGCACATTGCTCTCTCTTGAGCGAGCGTATGTTAGGCTCCTGAGTGAAGTACTCTAGGCCCTTGTCTAGGTTTAGAGTAGTAGAGATAGTGTAGGCGCGGTGTCTAGACTAGATCTGCGGTGTGAACGTCTCGGCTGCACCCAGGAACACCCGAGTGAAGTGTGACGACCTTCCATTGGGACCTTGGAGTTCTCCCCGTGTGTTGTTAGGTTAGATTGTAGGCCGACCGTGGCCGCTTCAGTGGGTGTTATTTAGCAACCTGTCTCGCCCATCGGCCACAGCAGAAAGATAGAGTTAGCTCTCACGTATACTTAGGATAGCTGGGTCAGGATCTAAACGCTAGGACTAATTCAAGGAAGTAAGCCAAGATCCATTAGGGATCTTACACTCTCTCGTTGTCCTCTCACCTAGCTGCTATTCCATTGGTTATCCCTTAGACTCTCTTACCAACTCCTTGATCCATCCTTCCTATCCACTTCGTTCATCCCCCTATCACTAGTGATACTAGATGATAGACATCTGGATCTCCTTTCCATATTGACTCCTAGCTACGGCTTTCCCTTGGGAGAAATATAAATTGACAACCTTGGAATACTCCTTGGTGAAATGCTACAGCGGTGCATTCTTTGCGCTTGCGGAATATCCAATAGATATAGAATTACCCCTCCTGGCATCTCTAGCGTTCTTTCATACTTCGGTGGTTGCGCTAAGAAATGCCAACAAGCATTTCGGCGCCGTTGCGGGGAAAGCGTCAGCCTAGGAGTTTTAATAGGATCGAATCCAGGTCGGTGACCGAGTCTAGTTAGCAATTAGTGTTAGGGTTTTACCTCTCACCTGTCTTGCTTCTCGAAGCAAGACGGTGTATGAACGGTTGTTGAGGTGAACTGGACATTGTCAAGTTCTACCTCCAAGGTTCATTCGAACCTAAACCCGTTCAAGGAAGGAGGCTTTGCACTAGTCATCAAAGAAGCCATGACCCAAAAGATCATCCCTGACTATTCTGCACCGTTAGCTGACTATGTCGCTACGGGTTCACAGCTTAGCTTGGGGGATGCAACTTTTGTGTCTGTGCTCATCCTTATGGTGCAAGCCAACCCGTTTGTGGGAAACCACACGGGAATACCAATGCCCATCTCCAATACTTCCTGTAGGTGTGTGGGACATCTATCGTTAGAATGTCTCCACAAAAGCCATCTGTCTTCGCCTTTTCCCATTCTTGCTTTTGGGAAAGGCGAAGCGGTAGTTTTAAACCAACAGAGAAAAAGTCGCCGTCAAGAGAAATCCTTCTCACCATTAGTGACAGAACGACTCCATCACTCATAATCCAATCATAGATTATGAGTGATGACTCAAGGATGTCGTTAAATCCTTTTGTTAATCTTTGTGCATCATTATTTTTACTTCCATTTTCCACTCTAGTATGTTTTGGTTTGGTTGTGCTTCGCGGTTGCTTCCATAGGTGTTTTAAATTAAGCACGGTGCTTAGGTTAATCTGCCTACCTTAATCAAATAAGACATGGAGTCAAGTTTGATTAATTGAACCAAAAATTACTAGTGTAGACCGTGGTTGTATGTCTGGACTAACCCCTGCAGGAAGTTCAAATCCAAAAGGGTAAGTCGTTGAGATAAATTCACAAATGAGGTGAGAATTGAGTGAAACCTTGAATAAGAAAAGAATGGAGATCTTGATGGCAAGGCGTAGTGCAATCATTCCCATCCATCTCCGGATGGAATGGTGCACATTCAAGCTCAATTGTCAATGGAGAGGTCCCGCTCTATGGACCTAAAACATGGAGCCCTCGCCGATAAGGTATGTCGTGGTTATCTCATATTTACTTTCTGCATTTAAATTTTGCATTTCCCTTTTTAACTGCATGTTTGCTTTCATACCTGCATATTTTATTTTCAAGAAAATAAGTTAGACATAGGCAATAAAACTTGAGAAAAGTGATTAGAGAAAAGCTGAGCTGGTGGGGCCACCATGGCTAGGTCGACCGACCTGTCTTATGGGGCTCACCACCTCTCTCTTCACTCTGGCTAGAAGCAGGGATCCTCTTGGGGAGAGCGAAGCAGTGGTTCTACGCCAATAAGGAGAAGAATACTACATGGGCACTATGTTCCATCAATTTCCTGGCGAAGTTCTTCCCCATGGGCAAGACAAATGCTCTTCGTGGGAAGATATCAAGCTTTCAGCAACATCATGATGAGACTGTCCCAGAAGCTTGGGAGCGCTTTCAAGATTACATCCTCGAGTGTCCTCATCATGGCATGGAGAATTGGCCGCTTATGCGGACATTCTACCACGGGCTTAGCAACAGCACACGTGAGACGATGGATGCTTTGTTCTGGAGGTGCATTCTTATCACTTACTATTCCTCAAGCCACAGCTCTTGTGGAGAAGATGGCATCCAACCAAGGTTGGAGTGAAGAAAGAACTCGAGACCCGCAAGAGAGGTGGAGGAATGCACCCGTGAAGGAGGTAGACATGCTTTGTCTGCCAAAATGGATTTGCTAATGAAGAGGCTCGATGAGAGAGCCACGAGAGAAGAAAGAAGTCATGCATATACATGATGCTCGCATGACATGTGAAGAGTGTGGAGAGATGGGCACACAGGTGCTAACCGCCCGTAGCTGAAGGAGGACGTGAACTACCTCAATAACAACAACAATAATAATTACTATCGTCCTCAACGGAATCAAGGTTGGAATCGCGGCAAAGGCCTAACTACTCGTGCAATTATTCAGCAACTATCAAGGTAACAACTCTTCCTACAATAATTACAACCAAATAGCCTTTGAGAGAGTTAGTGCTAAACCAAGGCAAGATGATGGACAATCTGTCCAGAAGAAGCGACATCAAATGACAAGGTCCTAGAGACACTCGGCCAGAATGGATGGCTTTTCCAATGCCATCAAGAGTCACTACTTCAACAAGATACTTGAGTCGCGGGTACAACAACTTGTTAACCTTGCTCCCTCCACTGGTCAAGGTAAACCGGGACAACCCGAAGAGCTCGAAACGCAAATCTTGTTGATATATTCAATGTAGAAGACAGCCGGAGTGATCCATCGAAGGGGTCATGGATTGACTCAACTCTGCCAATCAAGAAGGGCGATCCGGGAGACCGTCATTCCAATCTCCATTGGAAGTACCAACTTTAATGAAGCAATCTGTGACTTCGGTGCAAGCATCAACATTATGCCAAGAGTGATATATGAGAAGCTATTCAGATGCCCCTTAACATACACAACCATGTGCTTGCAGCTTGCAGATCAGTCACTCCGTGTCCCGTTGGGAGTACTAGAAGATATATGTGTACGAGTGGGCAACTCGTATGTTCCAGCAGACTTCGTGGTAGTGGATACAGGCAGTGATGAAAGGTCCCCTATCATTCTGGGACGACCATTCTTGAACACTGCTGGAGCCATCATGTATGCCAACACTGCCAAGATCATCTTCAACATCAAGGGCAAGAGAGAAACCTTCTTCTTCAAGAACAGAGTGCTGCAGTTCCCAGCACACCCTCATCAACGAACAGTGAGAAGAAGAAGAATCCAGCTAAGAAGAGCAAGAACAAGAATAAGAAGACCAAGAAGACGGAGGCAGTGAGGATGGTCACTGCAGTCCATAAGGAGCATGACCACTTACTCAGATCCCCACGTCTGATCAAGAAGGATGACCCAGGTGTCCCAACCATTCAATGTTCCATCAACAGAAGCTCTTTCAATAAAGCTGTCTATGACACCGGATCGGGCGTCAACATTATGGCCAAGGTAACCTATGAGTATCTATATGGCACTATGCCTTTGGAGCCTACCTATGCACAGCTGCAGATGGCAGATCAGACATTCCGTTTCGTCGAAGGAGAAGTGAAGGATGTTCTCATCCAGATAGATGACCATTATGTCCCTACAGACTTCCTAGTCATCGATATGGGAGATGACTATGATCCTCCAATCATCCTAGGAAGACCATTCCTGAACACCACCAGAGCTATCATCTATATTGGAACAGGAGAGATCCATTTCCACTTTCCCACCGAGAAGGTAGGCCGCTACTTCAACAATAATTATATAATCACTGAGGAGCCCAAGAAGAACAGAGCAAGGAGAAGGCAGCGTACCCGTCGCCAGAACAAGAAGAACATTACTACAGATGGATGGGCTGACTATGAGGGAGAAGTGTCCAGATATGAAGATCGGTACCCAGAAGAGAAGAATGTTGTAAAAGAAGAAGAGGTGCTATCATCAGAAGAAAAACAAGTGATCCGAGAAGCTTCCTCCTCAAGGTCATCCTCTCCAACAAAGAAGGTGTGGAAGGTAAAAGCAAAATCAGAATCAATTCCTACACACGAGGCGACGTCATCCGAGGCGCCAGCCAATGCGCCCCTTGAGAAATAAGCGAACATGACAAGTCCTGTTCGGAGGACTTAAAACCACCGAACGCCGCACCAAGAGGTAACTTGGTATTTATTAGCAATTACTTTTCAGCATTATATTTTTACCTTAGCATATTTATTTCCCCCACTTACATCTTAGTTGCATCTTTACTCTTTTATCTCTGCATTAGAAAAGAAAATAAAAACGTTGTGCATTTGCATCCAGAAAATTGTTAAGCCCCATGTGGATAATCATTCACTGTGGTGGCACAAAAATAATTTCTCAGCATATTTATTTTTCTTGTCAGCATTCCTTAAATAATAAAAAGATAAAAATATTTCTTATGATCCTGTTAGAACAAGTCGAAGTTAAGAAAGTTCTAGACAACCAAGGCCTAGAGGTTTTATCACTAACGTTTAATCAGTTCCACAAGCTTTGTTGTCTATTTGAGCTTCACAGAACATCAAGGATCAAGAAGAGCTAACAGGCAGAATGACATCCAGTCCCCTGTCGGAGTGCTGCCCACGACAATTGAATGCTGTCTCCAACAGCAACTATCCACGACACTCCTGGAGGACTAGAACGTCTTCGGTGCTGTCGGCAACATCGCCAGACTATGTCAACATCCGGCTTGGGGAGAGCATCCCCGTGTACCAAGCTAAGTGTTTCCAACGTATCTATTTATACCTTGTTAGAGTGTGCTTTGTTAAAACAACTAAAAAAAGATGCATAACCATAGAAACCCGTAAAGATTTCCTTATTTATCTTTTCTGCTTTTGGAGAGCTCTTGCAATCTGTCTTTAAGTTATCCCTTAGAATAAACTCTACATGGAGATGATGAATAGTTGCTCTGCCGTAATTCCTTTCAAGTACCTAGTTTTCAACCTTGCACTCTCCCGAGTTTTGGACACAACTGTTTAGATTTGAGATTTGCTCGAACCTCGAAACTTGTGGGTAGCAAATACTTGATCTAAGTCTAGGTAGTTGACGGGTATGATATGGGAAGGTTTTGAGTCTTTCCATCTTGTTCCAAGAGATACTAGAGTTTTGGAGAATTTATCTGTGAAAATATTAAATTCCTACATGATGAGTTCCTTTATGATGAGAGTTTAAATTCCTACCACAGCCATATATTCATGCTTACTAGATTAGGAAAACCCATCTCTTTATATAGATCATATTGTAGGCTTGAGTGTAGTCTTTTTAGGCATTGAGTGTGGTTATGCTGTGGACCCATAAGGAATCAGTCATACAGTTAAAGTCAACACTATGTGCTCTCCATCCATTGATCTATGCTACTTCTGTCCTCAGAAGCATGCACCCATTTTATAAATGTTACATTCATTCTGTGCTACTTCTGTCCCTAGAAGTACCACCCACATATAGATCCACATCCACCACATATTGTGCTATCTCTACCCTGGAGATACGCACTTATGCTACTCCTACCCTGGGAGTACGCATTCCCCATATATTGTGCTGTCTCTACCCTGGAGATATGCACCTATGCTGCTCCTACCCTGGGAGTACGCATCCATCCATCCATCCATCCACATATACATACGCCATTCATTTCACTTCATCCAGAAAAGGTTCTACTCCTATCCTGGGAATGAACATCTAGAAATAATCATTGCCGTTTCATTGCCTACATAAAAGCTCCAGTCATTATCATTTCAAGTTATATGATCCCCGTTGCTAAAGTTTTATTTTCAGAGGATTGGTTGCTCTAAAAAAAAAGAGAGAAAGAAAAAAAGAAGAAGAAAGAAAAGAGTAGCCAAGTCCTTCCTTTCAAGAAGTTCTAAGGTTTCCAAATAAAGGGAGTCATGTTATCCCCAAAGGAGCAAGTGTAGAAGTAGATGTTCACCGTTGAGTACCCCTCATAATCATTTCCTTACCACCATCATCCTATCATCATCTTATCATCCATTCCATTTCCTCATTCACATGCACATATGACTTTATTATTATTTTAGTTCCTATTGGATCCATGTCTTAACTGTGCAATATATGCAAGTGAGTTTGAGAGTCTCCCCACCTATGAGCTCCACATAAGCCTATTAGAAAGTAGGGTGAGAGAGAAAGGCTCTTTCCACTATGCCTTAGTTCCACAAATACCACATATTCGAGAGAAGAGAAGGCATACACTACTCATGCCTTAGAGAGGATCCGAAATACCACAAATGAGAGACCCGAAAGGTTCATACAAGGAACTCGAGTTTTATTTCAAAACCTTGCAAAAACTCCGGGATAATAGTTGATCGAAGAGCGAGAAACATGGCGTTTGACTTGACCGTTCTATCTTTTAACTACTCAAGACCCAAGTGACGGTTACAAGCCCCATGGTGAAAGGTAATATGAGTGAGTTTTGAGTCAGAATAGTTCACTCTAATCCGGAGGAGAGTTCTTGTTTGAACGCATGTGTACTTGTGAGGAGTGAAAGCATTGTAGCGACTCCTGATCCATCACTGAGTCTATCTTTGCTCAGGGACGAGCAAAAGGTAAGCTTGGGGGAGTTTGTTGACGGTCGTTAAGTATCAATTTTATACCGTCAACGCAGCAAGAGAAAGGACTAATATGAGTTCACCTATTAGATATAGGGGTTACAACGACAAATTCCACAAGTTTTGGTGATTGTCTATTTCGCGGGGGTTATCGAAAGAGAACCAAAGGAGGCCCACATGTCATGATTACATAGAGACAAAGACCGAACGGGTGAAAAAGTATAATCTAGAAGACTCCGAGAAGGCGACCCCCGAAGGCCGGGCCCCACTGGCAGCTGGCGCCGGCCGCCCAAGGGGAGTCGGCCGACTCCCCACCTCGGCCAATGGCGTTGAGTCTCGCGGATCCTCGCCTCCACCGCCTTTGAGGATGAATAATTATCGTCCATTTAGGTCGGTTTGATCCGAGGGCCGTGGTTCATCCTAGGGGCTATATATTGAGCCCCCGGCCCCGGGTGAAACCCTAATTCATTAGAATTCATTCTCTTTCATTCATCGAGAGGATTCGAGAAGCCGAGCCACCATCTCAATTAGAGCTCCATAGTTTAGTAGCATAGCTACATAGGAATAGATCTAGAGGGAATCAAGCCTAGCTTGGAGTCCGGATCTGTCGGAGTTCTTGGTAATTCCCCTCTACATTCTTGTAATATTCATCATTGTTCGTGATACTATGAGTAGTACTTTATTCTATTCTATTATATCGACTTGACTTTGCTCTATTTGATTATGTTCTCAATTATATTGTTCTTAGTCTACTTTGATTATATGTTTAGCATAGTTGAACTAGAATTATGTTTATGCATAGGATCGTATAGCGCTTGCTCATTAGGCCAATGGGTGAGTGATAGATATTGTGTGGGCATGGTGCCTATACCGTATTTATACGTGATTGCACCCTATATTCCGGATCGTGAGGTAGATCGCGGGAGTGACAAAGTCTGTTGAGTCCTTTGTAGCCCTTCTCCCGAGTATAGGTCTAGCGTAACAAACCTATTACATTGAAGTCATTGCTATGTCTCTTGTCTTCTCGGTAATATCACTATGCATAGATGTAACCTTTTCCCGCCATGATTGCTAGATGTTCTTGCACTAATCATTGTATGCTTTGACTTTATAGTTAGAATAACATAGGATTATACCCTAGATCATCCCAGTCCATGCTAGTGTTATAAGCTTAGAGTGCTAACTTGAGATGGCTTATTACTATTATTTTATGTGGCTAAATGCTCTCATTTATCTTATGTCATTTATCATTCATTTCTATATTTTATGTGACACTTACCCTGTATGAGATGATCGATACAGACAAGGTCAAGCTCTCCATTATAGCATGTGCATTGTTCATCACTCATTATCCGAGTGCCTTCCCTTCCCAAAGGGTAAAATTATAAATAACGATACCTGGATTACTCCTGGTTAAAATGCTACATCGGTATTATACGTGCGCTTGGATCCCATATTTATTTCTAGAAGCAGTTGCATTTATTAGTACCAGCATTTTTGGTGCCATGTTGGGGATGACAACCTAACACTGAGTGGCGTTAGAAATGTCAACAGGGAATTAGGTGATCATGTTGGACGTCAGCAATGGAGTTTTACAAGGAGATCCGTAGTAGGTCTACAATTAGCTTCAACCCAATCCTCCTAGAAAGGGTGGTCAAGAAGAAGATCAACATGTCTATGTTCAGCTTCACCATATTCCTCTCGGAATGACTAAGAGTGTACTTGGGGTCATCTCCGCTGATGATGGCTCCACAACAAATGAGGAATTGGCGGCAATACCTCAGCAATGCCTGACTTGGAGAGTGAAGAAGTTGAGGATATATGCTATGTGGAGAACGTGGACCAAGAAGCTGAGGAGTAGTTTGAGTAATGCTTTGTTAGGAAGATTGCTTGTTTCCTTTTTGTGGGACCTTCACATTGTGGCATGCATTCCCAAGTCATTGGTGCCATGATGTGTTGGCCAGTAGAATTGTATGATGTGACGTGTTGGTTGACGGAATTGTTTTAGACTAGCCACTATGAAAGAGTATCATGTGGAGTATTATAGGTTTGGACGAGAACGTTGTTGTAGTTCAAGAAAATGTTCAACTCTCGTCCTTGTGAATTCGCTTCCCTTGTTGTTCGTCCATGATGGTATGTCGACGTTGGTTCCTTGTTGTCACATACCTAGACCAGTTTTAAGCAAATCTTGCTATCCATCATACCTGTGGGAACAACATGACCTTAGTGTGTAGTTTATGCCATGTTTGTTCCATACATACTCCTTGGTATCCTCAAAATTTTAAATCGATGACGATTCTTTTTACCTTGTCTTGTGCCCAAAGCTGTCGGTACAAGATGTCCTATAGTATATGTGTTCTATCCTCTGGCGAATCATACCATTGGTCGTGGATTCGGTAATGTCGTCCCGATTGACGTTTGCAGTGCCGCGATGGAACCTAGGACCCCCTGTGAATTGATCAGCACGTGGTTGGGATACTAGGAGACGCGCTAGCATTGTGATTACCAATCGTAGCATGTTACCTTAGCTACACCAGTGTAATATTTCTGCCATGTTTTCAACCTACAACGTTCTTTGAATGTGGTATGGTGTATCTTTCCAAAACAATCCACCAACACATAGTCGCATTGTCAGAAGCCTAACAATGTCATGATCAATAGGGTGATCCTTCTTCCCATCTCATCCAAAGTTAGAATGTTGCCTTGCACATTTTCTTCGATTGATTGTTTATATGCTTGTGCACGTGCTTAGATCGCGATAGTAGATTGTTGGTAAAATAGTCTTCTCGATATGGCTCGTGCGAATAGAAAGTTGTATTGATAGCTTAACTCCATGCCCAAAGTGTTTAGTTGCTTTCTCATTGATCCTTGGGCATTATACTTATTGGTTTGCTAATCCTTGGATTGGCAGCTAACTTCGGTTTCGTGATGATCGTCTAACTAAGCTAGCTTTCTCAATAAACCTAGTATTGGAGAAACCGTTTCGACGAGCAGAAGTATGCCATGAAGACAGTGAGCCATGTATCAATTCCTTGTTCTTCCTTGTTATCCTCTAACCTTGCGACCATCCTTGTCAGTCGTTCACTTCTTGTCTTGCACCTGATGCCTATTCGTGTAGGAACCTCTCTGTCGCGCAAAGTTGCATCTCGATGCGTATTATCTGCGATTGTGTCTTGAGGGATATCCAATGATGCCGCGCCAAACCGAGAGCTCCCAGTGGGCGGCCGACACATGGTTGAGCTATTCAATGCGCGCAGAGATCATGGTTGTAACCTCGACCTCTTACGGAGATTACCTCGATGTAATTTTGTGTGACCCTACCTGGATTATCTTTGGTATTCATTGATCATCCTCTGATAACGTTAGCTATGAAGTCTTTCCCTGAAGTGCGTCATAAGATGATTTGTGAAGGATAGGTCACTGACATTAACCTTGTCTTGACTACGAGAGATGGTAGGCCGATAGACTACCAAGTGTTTCCCCTAGAGTCACCTTATATCTTGTAGAATGTGTGCTCCTCTATAGTTCGTGTAGAGTATACGATGTGTTTTGATGCGTGTTTGAGTGGTGTTTGGGATGAACAATCACGTGTTCAATGTCGAGAGCTTTTGAGAGCGAAGTACGAGTACTATTTGTTGAGCTCTTGAAGGTGTCCAGTTGTTCCTTTGTTCATAGTGGAATCTCTCTTGCCAACACAAGTGTCAGAGTAGTTGGTGCAATCAGCATGGGTTTAATAGGATATAAGATTATGCCGATCAGCGGAATGAATCTCTAATCCGTGGAACCCCTTATCCAGAAGTTGGAATTCTTTTAAGGGGGTTAGACCTTTTAATGTCCTATAAGGTACTCTTGCCATATGGGAATCAAAGGAGAAAACTCATCGAGTAAGGGTCTTTATTGAGATGACCTGACAAAATGTCACATCCGTGGACATCCATTTGTGGTACTCAACTGTCAATCGTCCATCTACTAGAAGCCAATGTGTCCCGTTGATAAGATGGAGCCTCTACGCATAATTGGATGTTTGTAGTACTAGTGGATTTGCGCCTGAATGAGGGTCAGGTAGGCAGTACGCCTGAATCTGTCATGCATTGGGTATGCATGGCATGAGTACTTTGATATGACCTTGGGTTCATAAGATATGAGTCTTACGTGTCGTTCAAGCATTGCCGGGACATGAAATTTGGCTCAATACTGGTACCTTTTGGATAAGGCTTGTCACGTGTATGGTTGGAACAAGGTACTTTTGGTATAACAAGGATAGTGAACCCTAACCTGAGAACATGAGTCGTATGCAAGAAAACGGTACCTGTAAATGCGTGTTACAAGGTTCGCTTGGCTTGTCAGATATGCTTGTTGGAAGGAAAAGGTTGGTGATTTTTTTGACGAGTTAAGGAGTTCTTGACCTAAGAACTTTGACTTCTACATGAGAAGATTCAGATACCTTGGACCTAGGAATTTTGATTTCTACATGCAAGAGTTAAATATTTTTGATCAAAATGATTCCTGTTGGCATATCAATAGGCGGTGTTCCTAAGAAGGGTTGTGCCAATATTGAACTGTGTGGACAAAGTCCTATGTTGCGACTTCGTAAGTGAGTTACGTGGTTTTTGTTTTACGGAATCTACACCACCGCTTCTTAGTAGTAAACATTATGGATTTTTGAAACACCTTTTGATGTATTTGATGATGTGAATAGCGATTTCCTCTCAAGTACCCCTCGGCAATTTCCTATTGGGTAGTTGATTGGTCATACTACATGATGATCTACTCGAATGGGATGTTGTCTCGGGATCTTTGTGAATGCTTATCATACTATCCTTCATCATCTTTATACTTAAGATTGACATAGTAATGGTAGCATTACCTTAAAAGAAGACATGTCTGTTGCAAACCATGATTGAAGATGCTCGCTGGGAGTGAGTATAAGTTAACCGACGAGATAGAGCTCAACCCAAATTGCTTCATTTATTCGACATCGCCTGCCCATGAAGCTTCGACACCACCTGGACTGAATGTTCTGTAAGTTGCAAGGAGTGGATCAGTTGGTGTAATTGGGATTCTCTCGAAGTTACCAATGTATGGTATGCCTCCTGAGCGAATTGTGACCTTATCAAGTCTCCAACACCATAACCTGAGCAAAACAAAAGTGTTTTGGATGAAAGGGTAACATATCTAAGGAACACGACATCGGAGCCAGCAAGTTATACTCAGAGATGAATTGGATCTTAGGCATTGAGATAGTGTAACCTGGACTGAGTCACCTAGCTACGACAAGTGATGCAAAGTTTTGGACAAACATGATGTCAGTGGTAAAGCATGAGCTATCGCTATGAGAGGTTTCACTTTTCGAAAACTAATCTACTTCCACCAAATCTCAGGACAAGATTTCTTTTAAGGGGGTTAGAGTTGTAACATTCTGGATGTTAATCATTCATTAACTCTACAAATCATGAGCATAATCATATCATTAGCATCTAATCATCATCTTGACATGATTGCTTGATGCTTGTTTGCACTCTGTTTGATTTAGTCTATAAGTGTGATTGTTTGCTTGAACTAGAAGTAGTAGCAACGTTGCTTATCTCGAGTTGGACCTTTCGAAGAGTAGAGTATTTCGAGAAAACTTTATGTTTTGACTTTTTCATGAAAATGCCTAGAAGGTGCTCAAAACGAGTGACGAAGTTGCTAGGTTTAATGACGTCGGTCGATTGGCATGCCGCGTTCTCCAAATTCCGTAAAACAACTTGAGTTGGCCCAAATATGAAAAACATAGCTAACCTATTGGGGCACAGCATGCCAAAAGTTGGGATCAATTCGGTCGAGTTTGGTCATCCAATTGCCAGAAAACCCGAGCCTAGGTTGACCGTCATTAGTGCGTTGACATTGCCATGTTGGCACCCAATTATCTCCTAATCTATAGCTCAAATGGCTAAGGTCCTTTAATAGAAAATGGAAAGCATCATCTGGTGACCAATCTTCCTTTTGGGCCCATGACTCAATTCGGCCCAGAAGAGGCCTAAAATCACCTCCCACCAAACCCACTCGGACGCACGCCAAGTGTTCGATTAAATGACGACGTGGACGTGGTGCATGCCCGCCACCGCGATGGCCACGCGCCACGCTCGCCCGGACGCCGCCGCCACACGCTCTCGCCTCTGGTCGCCCTGCCCGAAGGGGGACACCCTGCGCCCCCTCCCACTCACCTCACTTTCCTCCCTCTCTTCTCCTCTTCACTCCTTTCCTCTGCGCCAGGGCGGAGCGGGAGCCGCCATTGCCGCCGCGCCGAGCAGCTCCGCCGGCCGCAGTGCCGAGCCACCACCGCACCACTCCATCGCCGCGCTTGCGCCTCAAGCTCGCGCGCGCACGTCACCGCGGCGACAGCCAGCCGCCGTTGGTGCAACGGCAAGGTCCGCCGGTGCCTGTCGTGACTGCCACCGCGCACGTCTCTGCCTACGACTCCTCCACCCCAAACGAGCACGGTATCGCGTTCTGCAGCTCGCGTAGCCCCTCCGTCGCCTCATCTCCGTTGCCATGAGCCGCCAGGGCCGGCTGCCGCCGTGCCGCCCCTCAGCCGGGCCGCCGGCGTGCGTGGTCGGGCCACCACGGCGCGCCGCGAGCGGTGCCAGGGGCACGTGTGGGTGCGCGTGGGCCCTGTGGTGCTGCGCCGCCACCTATCCGTCGTCGAAAGGTCGTATCGGCCGGCGCCATCACTTTCCGGCGACCTCCCCTGCTCTTCCCCGCGCGAGGGCCTCTGTCCCAGAATTAGAAGAAGGGTGAGGGTTCATGTGTAAAAGCGCCAGACACTGAGATTCTCCGATCTGACCTTAACTAATTTCGGGATAATGCAGGGGCCTAGATGCAAAGTGTTTGTCTTATCTGTTTTAGGAAATAGAATTTCAGAAAAATAGATTGAAGCTTTAGAAATTCATAGAGGGAGCTAGGGTTGTCCAAATCCGACGATTCAAGTTCCTAGATTTATCTTATGAGTTGCTCTGTGAGTAGAAAATATGAAATGCCCTGTTTGCCATATTTTTATATTGAGTTTAGAATTAATTAGTGAAATGCTTTTAATCTTAGGAAATGCATAATAAATCCTAGAATGCTCTGAAAAATGTGGTTCTTGTTTTGTTAGCCTTGTATTGTCATGCCCTGTCTATGATAAATGTATAATGCATGCTTGCTGTGTAAAAATAGGGAATTGTAGTTCAAGTGCTATTTGTTGCCTATGTCAAAGATAATTCATAAATCAATTGTGTATGTTGAATCTGAGGTTCATACTTTTTGTGGGCTACTTATATGTCATAATGTAGCTCTGTGCATGCTTAGATTCATGATAGAAGCAAGTTGGTAGTACAAAGTATTTATAGGTCCTTGGTTTGGTGCTGCCATATCATTTATGTGTAGGACAGTAGGTTCATCCAATTGGAGTGAAACTTGGATGATGCACTGGCATTGCCATGTGTTATCTACTGTAATTTTTATAGGATTTTATGATGTGCCTAGCTATGGGTTTCTGTTCAACCCATAGGTGGTTAATTTAGAGTCGATTACAAGATGTCATGCCTAACCTAATGATAGGTTGGTTTTCTAGGAAACTTGTCTTTATATGATTGGTTTGTAATTAGTATATGAGTCTACTGTTGAAATTTGGTGGTCATTGGATGATTAGTCTAGGAGTTGTGGTTGTTGCATTATGATAGGCTAGATTGTTAATGGCAGTTTTGCCAGGATCTAGTCCTGTTGTTGTCTGAATTACACCTAGATAACTTCAGAATTAGGTTTTGATGTCTTGAGATGATTGATGGTCAATTTGATAAGCTTTCCAGATTGTCCTCATTTATGTTCATAGGGTGTATAGAACTCCAGTTATGATGTTATTACTGGACTGCCAATTATATACCTATAATTGGTAGTGAAGCTCGATTGTGTGAGGTTGTGTATAGGACTTGATGATGATGACTCGTAGTTGTTATTGAGTGTGTCTTCATGATTGAGTTAGGATGGTTATGCCTAGGTTTACGTCTTTGGCTTTACTGGCTTGTTTGCTAGTGATAAGTGTAGCAGATTAAATTGGTTATTCGCCTATGATCATCTATCATCCTTGATTGTTCATGATCATGCATATACCGATGAACATGCACTCATGCATACGCATATGCATCATTCCAGGAGCACGTGTAGAACATTCATCGTGAAGTCAAGGATCCAGAAGGACAAGTCCCGAACGGAGATCCGCACGCGAAGTGATCGAGAACCAGGAACCCGACGTGGAGTAGTAGAGTACCTGGAGCTCCAACCTGATCTTCTAACCAAGGCAAGCCCCGGAGCATCCCTCCTATGGTTTGCAAATGTTTTAACTTGCGTCCTTTTATTCTTTGTGATGCATTGAGTTATAGGCGTTGATTGGAACCGTAGTTGCATCAGGGCTACCTTGCCACCAGAAATATCCTACTTTACGTACAGGATCGACTACATGCTTAGGCCTGCTCTATTAATCGGTAGAAGCTGGATGATCGACCATCTTCCGCGATGATAGGTGGTTACTACCCCTTTTGGATTGAGGATAGTGAGATGTTGGATATGAACATAATCATGTGGCCTTCTAAATCATATCTAAAGAAATATGGCTTTGTACGTCCTCGATCATGTTGAATGCCGCCTCACAGATAGATGGATAGGGCCTGAGCGCCCGACCGCGAAGCCAAGAATCTACTTGGGCCGGGTTTCAACTGCCATGTATCCATGCTGGCGCTGGGGGTGGGTGTAACAAGGGCCCGGTTGGTGAGACCTTAAGATGGGGCAGTGTCATTTGATGGGCACGCTTACCTGTTGGCTGCCGGGAGTTTCCTTGGTCATAGTGGTGGTATGTTGATCCCGCGTCTTTTTCCGAGTAGATCATGGTGACCTATATCTCACTTTAGCGGGTGAGTGCGGTTTGTGTGAGGAATACCCCGCCAGCTGGTTAGCAATCGATTATAATCGCCATCATTCCTGGACAGTGAATACTTGATCGAGACAGCGGCAAGGTCACCAATAATATCTCTTGTGCGAGTTGGTTATGTTCACTCATGTTGATTTAATGATTACTCAATCAATGAGGTTACTTAATGTTGATTGCTTCTACATAAAAATGTGAGTAGTTGCAGGTGCTAATGTAGTAATGGTAGCTTCTACTTAATTGGATAAGCTAGAGAGTCCTTTTGTCACTAAACGATTATTAATAAGCTCATCTTTTGGCAAACAAAGGAGTCAGCTACCCCACTATAAAGCCTGGCATCCATCAAAGAGTCTTTATTTTCTTTTAGTCGGGTAAGTCTTGCTGAGTACAAAGTACTCAGGGTGCAATTCTCAATGTTGTTTGTTGTAGGTTGAAGATTACCATGGTGGTGACACGGTGGACTTATATCCCGCTACGGGAGGAATAGACTTTGGGCAAGTCAACTCTTATATCTCATCCTCATGCTTTTGAAGGAGTCGACCATGAGCTGGCACTATAAATTAATACTTAGGTGTGATTGTGTTTGCAAAGAAAATTCTCTTCCGCTGTTTATTTGAAAACCCTGAGTTGTAAAATATTATATTTGTAACCATCGGTGTATTTATAAAGTTTGTAAAAGTAACTTAAGTGAATGGGAACTGCTGAACTTTGTGATCCGGGTGTGACTCTGAGAAAGTTCGAGATCTTTCGGGATTTCATGGACTACCGGGCTGGTATAATCGCGGTTTACTACTTAAGCTGCCACGGTGGCTTGATTAGTGAATAGTAATTATATTAGTTGGTCGGTTCTGTTACATTAGCTTTCGCATGTTTAACAATGACTATAACCTATCTTGGAGTGAGTTGAGTGTTGGTCTAGGCTTTGATCATGATTGCATACTAGATGAAGAGGTTGCTTTAGCAAATTTTAATCTTGCTGTCTTTTGGAAATCAATCTCTGTGTCCAATGACTGGTCCAATCCTAAACCCAAGCAAATTCATAATCCAACCTTGAGGTTTATGTTCTTTTGGATCGCAATCACTCTGTTTCCTAGGACTGATTTATCAAGAATAGGTCGTAAAGAGATGCAACTAATGTATGTCATGGTTAATAAAATCAAGTTTGCTCCTGTTAAAATGCTAGTACACATTTGGGAGAACTCTGTTGTTCAAGAAACACCCATAGGCTTTACTTCATTCATAACTAGAATTGCTGAAACCTTGGGTTTGCTTGAGGGGAATATTTATGAGTTTATGCCTACGGAGAGACCAATTATTCTTGAAGAAATATTTATACGAGTTGGTCTAATCAAAAGAGATCCTAGAGGTGCGCTTAAAATGCCGTATGGGACTGATGCATTCGAAGTCTCTCTCCCAAATGAGGGACTTTGGCTGTATAATGTCTCATCATTAACCATGGATAGAAGGGGAAGACCTTGTCCTGTCGCAGGGACGGACAGAATGACGAGAGCACGAACCTGTGCTGCTCAGGAGCAAGCTGGCCCCTCTCATGCTGCACACAATGAGGAAGAGGAGGTGAGCTCTTCCCACATGGGAGCACCTCCTCATTCCAGAACACCTTCCTGGGCACACACTCCTCGCCCTCGTAGAGGGAGGCGCCAGCCGCCGACCGAGATCGAAGCACTCACCCAGGAGGTGGAGAACCTCCACATCGAGCAGCAAGCCACGTTGCAAATCATGCAACAGAACTTGGACATGGTCCAAGGCGTCATTACGGAGGACAGACACCGCTGGGACCAGTGGAACGAGTGGTTCTCACAACAGTGAGCAAGAGACAAGCTTGAGGGAGATCCTCTCCCCCACTAAGGTAAGTTCATCCAAGGTATGTTTCCAATCCCCTCATTTAATTCTTGTCCTATTGCATTTTAGTTATTATCTTCTCGCAATTAAAAAAACTAAAAATTCAAAAACCCAAAAAAATATTTAATTGCTTTATTTCCCTTTTGTTTATATGCTTCATGTGTGCTAGTCTTTCTATGGATATGATGATGAAATTGCTAGTTAATGTTCCTCTAGTGCTTGTTTATAACTTAGCACTTCTCTAAGTCTGGATTACTTGGCACCTTTAACCACCATGAACTTGATCACTTAGTGGGTTGCGAGTGCTAAAACAAAGTCTAAGTTGTTGTAAGATATGAGATAGTTAAGATCGGAGCCCTACTCTATTATTCTAAGCACGCATGATTGCCAGAGATTTCCTTTTAAATGAATGAAAAACTTAATTGTTCCTCAATGGTGTTGAAATTCCTACCATGGCCATATATACCTTGATATATCCAAAAGCCTTCTGCATAAGCTACTTGTTTCCATTGAGTTTGGTTAAGACTTGTAGAACCTTTGTTAGAGGTTTGTCATGACTCTAAGATCAAGATCCACAAATCACCAAATATGCTGCTTCTAATCCAGAAGTACACAACCATGCTACTCCTACCCTGGGAGTACGCATCTTACTACCTCCATTTATGCTACTCCTACCCTGGGAGTACGCATCTCACCATTCATCATTTATGCTACTCCTACCCTAGGAGCACGCATCATCATCCATACCACCATTATAGTGCTGCTTCTACACTAGAAGTACGCACCTTCACCATTTTCATCCCATAGGTTGCTCCATGCTCCAAAGTTAGAAACTCTCTCTCAGTTATCATTTGTTAGGTGAGACACATCTCATAAAGGCTAGGCATCTATTGAGATCGAAAAAAATGATGAAAAAAAGAGAGAGAGCTAGCCTTGTCTCAATTGAAGTAGAGAGAGATAGCATCAAATAAAGGAGCAACCTCATCCACCATACATCCATCCTTTCCTCATTACCTTACCATTTCATTAATCCATTCCATTCACATCATCTTACATCTTAATCTAAGGGTATGATAAGTCTCTTCTGTGGTCCAAGATTTTATTCTTTCTTAACTAAGACAACATATGCCTTGCAAGTATGCTATTCCTTAGCATACCTACTTAAGCTCCACATAAAGCCTTATTAGAGGTAGGATGTCTTAGAGAGGCAAACACATGATGTGCCTTAGTGATGATTCATACACCACTTGAGTGACTTGAGAGAAACCATTTGAGGAACATTAAGACTTCTTTTGAAAAAACTTATCAAAAACCTCTGTCATGAAACTTGCTAAAAGAATGAGAAAAGTAGATGCTCTAGTCAAAACTGTTCTGTTTTCCAACATCCCAAGGCTGAGTTAATGCCATAAGCCCCATGGGTGCTAGAGTAATATGGGTGTGTTAACATTGCTAAATTTTCCATTCAAGGAGAAGTTCTTTGTTGTGCACTTAGTACTATTGAGATGTTAACTTAGTAATGATACCTGATCCAATCGAACCAAGTTTTGATCGTTTGCTCGGGACGAGCAAAGGTTTAGCTTGGGGGATCTTGTTGACGGGAATAACGACCATTTTGGTACACTCAGAAACCCGTCAACAGTCCTCGATAGAAGGAAGATAAGCATCACATGAGCATATTTATCACTAATAAAGTTCCACTTGTATTCTTAGCTTGTGAAATGCGGGAAAGATGGAAATAGGCCCCGTGAGACCGAAACCCTGTGCAGTCGACCCGATTCGGTCTCACCGGGGATCTCGACCACCAAGCAGGGTCCCTGAATTCTATAGGAGAGCCTGATCCTGGATCCGAATGTACCACACATCAACATTCCACCCGATTGGTACATTGGACCAAGGATCCACATAGAAGCAAGCAAGATATCAAGTGAACTCAACTTCGGACAAGACTACACGTGACAAGCCAGGACAGCACCAGGAAGCTGCCAGGTGGGCCAGGGACCCCAGGTCCAGGTCGGTCGACCAGGCCCTGGTGGCCTGACACCTTGGCCTTGCTCCCAAGACACCCTGGACCTTCTAGAAGGCCAGTAGGACCCACAGGTCAGCCACCTACAGGTCGGTCGACCTTCATGTGGGCCCACCTCAAGGTCGGGTCAACTCCACCGACTTCCTGCATGGTCTCCACGTGTCCTACACTGAGCAACGTTGATTCAAGTCGGTGGGAAGGTCGGTTTGATCCAAGGGCAAGGAGACAGTGTCACACGGATCACTGACAGTGTCACACGGATCACTGACGTGGGCCCACCTCATAGTGTTCTCAAGCTCAAGCTCTCTTGGGAGATCAAGAGTAGTGTAGTCTAGTCTGGAGTGGGAGTTAGAGTCGAGTCGAGCGAAGCTCGGGTCTCCGGAGTCATCTTCTGGAGAATCTGGTATAGCTCTTGTACCTTTACTTTCGAAGTACTTTTCTTATATTAATATAGTCTTGCTTTACTTTATTAAGTCTTTACTTTAAGTACTTTACTTTCGATATTTACTTAGTGCAATTGCTATACTAATGTAGTAGTGTTGTGTCTTAGTCCCATTAGTGTAGAGTCCGAACTAGTTTAGTGTCTAGATCCTTTGTGTGTGTTTCACTACCAAGTGGGGCTGAGGTTACTTACGTGGTGTTGGGGGCAGGCGTGGAATTGGCTACCCCGTCCCCCGCGATAACGAGCGCCTCTTGTGTTTTCTGTTTGCAGGCAAGGCCGATAGCGCGGGCTCGGCACGCATCCGGCGCCAGCTCCCGGCGCCTGCCGGGAGCCGCCGATAGCGTGGACTCGGCACGCATCCGGTGCCTGCCGGAGCTGCCGATAGTGTGGACTCGGCGCGCATCCGGTGTCAGCTCCCGGCGCCTGCCGGAGCCGCCGATAGCGCGGACTCGACGCGCATCCGGCGTCAGCACCCGGCGCCTGCCGGAGCCGCCGATATCGTGGACTCGGCGTGCATCCGGCGTCAGCACCCGGCGCCTACAAGAAGCCGCCGATAGCGCGGACTCGGCGCACATCGGACACCAGCACACGGCTCCTGACTGGAGTCGCCGATAGTGCGGGCTGGGTTGCGCATTCGGCTTGACCGGGGGCGCATCCGGCAGCTTAGCTGGAGGCTGGCCTGGAAGAGCGTCGGTCGGTGGTTGGCCGACAAAGGTGGGCCCATTGGGCCATTTACTTGTTTGCCCTTGGTCGGCTCTTCGTGTATGTTGAAAGTAGAATTGTTAGGGGCAGTTCGGTCAAGAATGCAACATGACTTCCTATAAATACACCCCTGAGGGGACATTGTAAGGGACTTCTGGGCTCCGTGCGTTTTAGCCGGAGGACAAGGAATATAAGGTTCGTGTTATTTGTTCCATTTTGCTATTTCGTATTTCCGGTTTCAGCCCTTTAGGGGGTACGACCCTAAAGGGCAGAAACAACATTGGTGCCCACCGTGGTTGTCGCACGGACTTGTCATGCCACCTAAGGGAAAAGCTCGAAGTTCAGTTGTGAGAAAGCAAATGCCAACAATCGACGAGACTACTCCTTCAGCAGCAATTGGCTCGGATCCGCCACTCCCCGAGGCCACCGCATCGGGCGGCGCCGCGCGCCCAGAATCCGATGCCTCCGCGGCCCGGATCCGGCTTTGCCGAAGACAATGCAATCAGAGCAATCGACGGAGCGCCGGCTCCATCTGATGCGGAAGCCATCGTCGCCGAGGGGGCGGCGGATGACGCGGAAGCCGACCCGGAGCCAGAAGCCCCCAATGCGATGGACGGATCGATCTTTGCAGAATTCAGTACATTAAAGTTGCTGGATGAGCACACAACCGAATCGAGGAGCTAAAGGCGTATCGTGATCAGTTGCAAGGAGACATTGAAGCAAGAAACAGGATATCAGCGACCCAGGTAGCGGTCGAGCACGCAGCGAGAGAAGCAGAAAGGTTACAGCGGGAAATTCAGGCACTTGGAGCAAGAGCCAAAACTGAGAGTGAGGTCAGATACCTGGGTTCGGCCTCATGCAAGGGGGTCCCGGATGTGATTGACATGGCGTCCCCTCTGTCCCCTGAGCTGCAGAAATACCCATGGCCACTGGGCTATAAGCCCAAAATCCCGCACTTCAACGGTAAAACCAATCCAAGAAGGTTCATATCGAGCTACGAGGCTGCAATATATTCGGCAGGGGGCAATGAAACATTGTTGGCCAAACCTTTGATTTTGGCGATGCAAGATGTGGCACATGACTGGTACATGTCCTTACGTCCATTA
Source organism: Themeda triandra (assembly GCA_018135685.1). Classification (NCBI taxonomy): domain Eukaryota; kingdom Viridiplantae; phylum Streptophyta; class Magnoliopsida; order Poales; family Poaceae; genus Themeda; species Themeda triandra. Next base: position 207,417 of record JAENPR010001041.1, on the reverse strand, counting down.
TCCATCTGATCATGGAGGCAGGCAAAAGAGGAGCTCCTAGCAACCTTTCAGGGCCTTCAGGCCGACAAGAAAACCATTATGGATCTACTTACCTTGTATGAGCCAGATGACGAACCAATGGCGAAGTACCTGGAATGCATCATTCAGATGCGGGCGCAGGTCCCGAATGTGTCTGATGACACGGTCATCGCATCGGCCATCAGAGGCCTCAAAATTGGACTGTGCGCCGAAGTGCTAACCAGGGAGGTACCCAAAACTGTGAAACAGTTGTTCGATGAAATGCGAAAGTTCGCCATATCGGAGGAAGACTTGCAGAAGCGCAAGGTGTCAAGAAATAGCCTCAAACAAAACACCCTAAAACAGAACCAACAGAATCAGCAGAAGGGGGGACAGAATCAAGGTTACGTCAACAACCTTCAGGAAGAGTCACCCAACCCCGCACCCCCGAAGCAGAACGACAGCCAGTCCCACGAAACCAGAGGCGGAGGCCAGCAGAACCGGGGGGGCCGGGGATATAGAGGTGGACGAGGAAGAGGGCGCAATGGTGGCGCCCCGAAAACGCCGTATTGTGGCGTATGTGGCGAAAACAAGGGCCATTTCACCAGAGATTGCAAGTACACGCAACAGGCCAAAGAGCAAAAGGAAAGAGATGATGCTATGGGGAAATCCGAACCTGCAAAGCATGTGTTCCATATGGCACCGACACAGCAATACACCTTCCCCCACCAGCTTGCGGCTTTCCAGGCGGGGCTGTCGGTAAATCCATAACTGGCTCCGCATGCGCAGGCGCAATGGGGGGTCGCCAAATATGCACTACCAGCAATACCAGCAGTCGATGATCGCTCATCTGATGCCCGTTTCGGCGGTCGCATCCTCCTCAGTGCCTACTGAGAATCAGCCGCATCAGCAGCAGCAAGTGGCAAAGCAGGAAACTTCCAAGGAGTTACAGATCGTACACACTGTAGCACCCGCAAATGCGATGCCCTCCAACGGACACATATACGCCATCATCGGAGGTTCCAATGTAGAGCATGACAGCAAGAGAACACGAAGAGAGTACCAAAGGCGTGTGCTGGCCGTGGCACCTGCAGCTCCGATGAATCGGGCTGCGTGGAAGCTTCAGCCTATCACCTTCACTAAAGAAGATAATCAGGTCCGGGATTTCTCGCATTATGACGCTTTTGTTGCAACAGCTTTTGTCGCGGGGAATACTCTGCACAACATACTGATTGACAATGGGAGTTCGGCCGACATCCTGTTCACCAAAGCGTACGACAGTATGAAGCTCAACAGGCGTGCACTTGATCAGGCGGGCAATGCCCTATTCGGCTTTGGCAAAAAGAAAATAGATGCGCTCGGGAAGAAAACGCTTATGGTGGCTTTCAGCGTGGGAGAGAAACTGTGGGCGGAAGAAATATCTTTCGACGTGGTACAAATGGAATATCCATACACAGCTATTTTTGGAAGAGGAATCATAAACAAGTTCGACATTATAATCAAGCAGAGTTACTTGTGCATGAAGCTGCCGTTCCCATTCGGGGTAATCACGGTGCACGGTGATCAAATTGCAGCCAGAAACATAGATGGCAAACCTATACCGGGATACAGCATGGTGCACGAAGTAAAAAAGCCTGCAAGAAAAGAAGATGCCGATGAAGTTGCAGAGCAGAAAGAGCGGAGAGCAGAGCCGGATGAGGGCACGAGAAGAGTGCCTCTATCGGCGAATCACCCGGATGAAAGCTCCGGTTTGGTTTTGGTAATTAATGACACTCAACATTGCTAATGCTTTGCTCTAAGTGTGGTTAGACACATAGCAACGTGACGGTGGATGATGGAGCATGGTGATCACGGTGATGAACATGGTGGACATGTGATGTGATCGAGCTTCGACGGAGGCCCATGGAGATCAAGGTGAAGGTATACTTGATAGGGCTTTCCGGTTTGGTGGTCAAGACACTTAGCCAGTGTGACCACATTTAGGATCGATAACCGACTATCAAGAGGGGTTTCCTCGGTTCATTCGCGGTCCTAAGTGCCTCTAGTTGTGACTTTGTATGATGCATGAGAGACTAACTAGAGGGCTAACTCTTGCTGACGTGGTCGTGCTTGTTCTACTAACTCCGGTGCTTGAGACGAGGTCTACACTTGGTGGAGTTGGTACTCAAGGCAAGAGATTGGACTTGGATCGAAGACACAGATTCATCGAAGATCAAACTTCAAGTTGGAGCTGCTTTGTGGGCGCTGGACGCGGGCTTAATGGGCGCCGGACGCGTCCGCTTGGCGTCGGACGCGACATAGAGAGCTCCTGGAGCTGGCGAAGCAGCAGACGCGGGCGTCGGACGCTGGGCCAGGCGGGCCGGACGCGTCCGGCGCGTGTGAGCTGGGTCGGGCTTGCTGACTATGTGCCTTTGAGCGCCGGACGCCGAGGCGCGTCGGGCGGTCGCCGGACTCGGAACAGAAAGTTCCAGAGCTGGGCTCGCGCGCGTGCCAGGGACACCGGATGCGTCCGGCGTGAGGCGGTGGACGCGCCAGGTCAGCAGTGTTTGAAGGCAACGGTTGGCTTCCGCGACACGCTGAAGAGCGCCGGACACGTCTGGCGGGCAGCGGCGTACGCGTCCGGCGCGTGTTGTAGTGCCAGCCCGAGGGGCAACGGCTATTTTTCGAGGAGGCTCTATAAATAGACCATTGGCAGGCCTTGGGGAGCTCTCTTCGCCATTTCTTCATACCTGAGCATTCTTTGAGCAAGAGAGACACTCCCCCACTCATCTCTTTGATTCCTTTGCTAATCTTGAGAGAGATTTGAGTGAGAACAAGTGATTTGCATTGAGAGTTGCATCTAGAGGCACTTGTTCATCGAGTGAGCTGTGGATTCTTGTTACTCTTCGGTAATTCCCGTCACCGTAGACGGTTTGGAGCAGCGGGTGGTGGTTGAGCTCGACTTGGTGATTGTTCGAGGCCACACCGGGTTCTTGTGAGGGGTTCTTGATCCTTCCCCGCGGGAGTTCGCGAAAGGATACTCTAGTGGATTGCTCGTGGCTTGTGGATCCTTGTCTTGTGTGGAGATTGTGGCTCCCCAATGGGGTCTTTGGCAACGAGCCAATTGAGCGGGCAACTCACCAAGCAAGTGCATCGCCACAACGAGGACTAGCTTGCCGGGAAGCAAGTGAACCTCGGTAAAAAATCATTGTGTTGATTTGTGATTGCCGAGGCTTCGACCTCCATTGTGTTTGTGCTTAAGCTCTCTAGGTGATTGGCTTCTACACCGGTGATTGGCCATCCTCTACTCTTCGCGGCGGTATAAACTTCCATCACCTCCTTACTTTTCGCAAAGTAGAATTGCTTGTTGTGGTCGGTCAGGAACCACTCCTTGAGTAGTTTAAATCCCGTGGGTAGAACTACTTGTTGTGGTTGGTCGGGAACCACTCATTGTGTAGAGTAAATCCCGTGGGTAGAATTGCTTGGTTGGTTTCGGTGAACCGACATTGTGTAGCTTGATCACCGTTGTTGTGTGTGCAATTGTTTTGAGTAGCCTCGCTTGGTAGGACGGCTTGCATAGAGTAGTCAAAGCATTTGCTTTGCACATTTGCCGCCTTGCTATCTAATTGGGTTGTCTAGTATTCTTGCTAGAAATTTTATTAGGCTATTCACCCCCCTCTAGCCATTGTGACTTTTCACATGGTATCAGAGCCGGGCACCGTTTGCAATGGCATTGGTTTTGCATATCAACAACACCAAGAAGGCACCATCGTTTTATGGCAATGACTATGCCAAGCGGAAGCTTAAGATGAAGAGTCATCTCAAGTCAATCAACCTTGAGGTGTGGAAAGTGGTGGAAACCAAGTTTGAGCTTGTTGAGGGTGAGGTGCCAACACCGGCCGAAGAGAAGAAACAACAAGCAAATGATGTTGCCGTGAGTTCTTTCCATGAAGCCCTTGATGACAAAGCATTTGAGATCATCAAGAACCTTGAGGTGGCTCATGACATTTGGAAGAAGCTAGAAGAAGCTTATGAGGGCACCGAGAGTGTGAAGACCGCAAGAGCCTACATGTTGCAAGAGAAGTTTGCAAACTTCTCAATGAAGGAGGATGAGAGTGTGCCGGAGATGTTCCATAGGCTCCAAGTCATTGTCAATGAGCTTAAGGGACTTGGTGAAGAGATCAAAGATACACAATTCTCTACCAAGTTCATGAGGTGTCTTTCCAAGAGGTTTGACACATTGAAGACCGTCATGGTGAAGACAACCATGAGGGAGAAGCCAACACCCAACCAAGTCCTTCAAGAGATCATGGCCGATGATGAGTTTAGAGAAGATCATGAGAAGAAAGAGTTGGTGAGGAAGAAGAAGAGGGAGAATGAGAAGAAGGATGATGATAAGAAGAGTGTGGCATTCAAGGCCACATCATCCAAGAGCAAGGGCAAGAAGAAGAAGGAAGAGTCCTCAAGTGAAGATGAACCATGCTCTAGCTCAAGTGGACAAGAAGAAGAAGTGAGTGAACAAATGGCACTTCTTGTGAAGAGAATGGGGAAGCTCATGAAGAAGGGGTACTGGTCCAAGAGCAAGAGAAGCTCATCCAAGTCTAGTGACCGTCCCATGAAGTGCTTCCGGTGCAATGGCAAGGATCATCTCATTGCCAAGTGTCCCTATGCGAGTGATGATGAAGATGCCATGAGGAAGGAGAGGAAGAAGCAAGAGAAGAAGAAGGAGGAGAAAGACTCCTCCCATCACAAGAAGAAGGGTGAATCTCATGTGGCAACTTGGGAGAGTGATTCATCTTCCTCAAGTGATGATGATGATGATTCCAAGAAGAAGAAGAAGAAGAAGGGGCATGCAAGCATTGCCATTCAAGAGAAGCTTTCTCTATTTGGTGCTCCATCATCTTGCTTCATGGCCAAGGCCACTAAGTTAAAACCTCCACCCGATAGTGATCATGCTAGTGATGATGATGATGAGACCACAAAAGAAGAACTCTTTGTCATGCTTGAGGATTGCAAGGGTGCTTTCAATGACTCTAGGAAGGAATGTAGGGGCTTGCGCAAGGATAAACAAAACCTTGAGCAAGAACTTAAGGAGTTGAGGGCTTCTTATGAGAGTCTAAAGGTAGACCATAAGAAGCTAGAGATTGCTCACTCCAAGCTTGAAAAAGCTCATTCCTCTCTAGTTGAGAAGCAAGAGAAAGAGCAATCCCAAGTGGTGAACATAGAAAAGAAAAATGTGTCCACATCATGTGATTCACTTGTTGATTCAATTGTTATTGCATCACTTGGCCCTTCATGCTCTTATGCCTCTACTTCATCTAGTAGTGTTGGTCATGAGTCTACACTAGTAGTTGAGAATGAGTCTCTTAAGAAGGAAGTCAAGGAGCTCAATCACACCTTGGCTAAGGCTTATGGTGGTTTGGACTGCTTGCTTATGTGCTTGGGTAGCCAAAGAGCTTCTCTCTACAAAGAGGGATTGGGCTATACCCCCAAGAAAGGCAAGGCCGCTTTTGCTCCTCACAAGACTTGTTTTGTGAGGGACAATGCTAGCTATTGCAAGAGTTGCAAGCAAGTTGGTCATTTAGAGCATGCATGCAAGAACAAGAATACTAGTGCTTCCTCTTACAAGTTGAATGCTTGTTACATGCTTGTTAAGAGTGAGTGTGGTGTGAGTGCTAGATTCATTGGTACACCATGGATGAGCTCAAAGAAGAAAGCTATTTGGGTGCCAAAGACTCTAGTGACTAACCTTCAAGGACCCAAGCAAAAATGGGTACCTAAAGCGTGATGTCTTCTTGTAGGTCAATTACAAAGCCGGAGGGAGGCATTGGGTGCTTGATAGTGGTGCATCAAATCATATGACCGGTGAAGATAGTATGTTCAAGTCACTTGAGAAGAATGACAATGGTGGATTCAACTCCATCACTTTTGGTGACAATAGCAAGGGTGATGTCATGGGGCTTGGAAAGGTTGCAATTTCCAATGACAAGGATCTCTCCAATGTGTTGCTAGTTGATACTTTGAACTTCAATCTTTTGTCGGTGGCACAATTGTGTGATCTTGGCTACAAGTGCATATTTGATGACAAGCATGTTGAGGTAGTGAGCAAGGATCAAGCAAATATCATCTTCAAGGGATTTAGGCATGGAAGCTTGTACTTGGTTGATTTCAATGCTAGTGAAGCTCAACTTTCATCATGTTTGATTGGCAAGTCAAGCAAGGGGTGGCTATGGCATAGGCGCCTAGGGCATGTTGGCATGAAGCAATTGAACAAGTTGGTTGTTGACACCAGATGTGGCAAACGGGATTACCGCAAGCGGACGGGTAGTCAATGTAGCACTTCACCGAGAGTATTCCAGGTATCGTATTTTCCACAGGGAATGTGAAGTGGACTAACTGGGCCAAGGTATGCCGTCAGGCAATGATCAAAGGGCTTAGGATGGGCTGGAGAGGTAATTCTAGTATTTGGGTTCTAACCTAGTTATCCTAAGTATACGTGAGAACTAGCTCTAACTTTCTGCTGCGGCCGATGGGCGAGACAGGTGGCTAAATAACACCCCCTGAAGCGGCCACCAGTGCAGACCTACAATCTAACCTAACAACACGCTCAGGAGAACTTCTCGGCCCCAACGGAAGGCTGTCACACTTCACTTGTGGGCGTTCCTGGGTGCAGCTAGACGTTCACACCGGCAGATCTAGTCTAGACACCACGCCTACACTATCTCTACTACTCTAAACACGGCCAAGGTTTAGAGCACTTCACTCAAGAGCCTAACATACGCTCGCTCAGGAGAGAGCAATGTGCCAGCAGAAAGAATGTACACTTATGATAAACTAAGACAGAAAGTAAATACTAAAAGTACTCAGATGAAAGCAACTAGATAGTAAACTTACTAGAAGACAAGCATCCGCTGAGGCACTCCTGGAAGAAGACTCCCGATAGGCCGGGACTCCTCCGCTGGAACTCCTCACTCTCTTCCCTCTATTCTCACACTATAGCTAATGGAAGCTCTTCCTATGATACATGGTACATTTTGGACTAAGCTATAGGGGGGTATTTATAGGGGAGATGGAGTAGCCCCTACTCAAGCGCCACGTCAGTGATCCACGTGACACCTCTTCTACACCCTTGGATCAAACCGACCTTCCCACTGACTTGAATGGACGATGCTCGGTGTAGGACACATGGGAGTCATGCAGGAAGGCGGTGGAAGCAAACCGACCTCAAGTGGGTCCCACCTGCAGGTCGGCCGACCTGAGGTTGGCTGACAGGTGGGTCCCACTGGCCTTCTAGAAGGTCCAGGTGGCAGTGGGTGCAATGCCAAGGTGTCCTGCCACCAAAAGGTGGTCGGCCGACCTAGCCTTTGGCCCCTGGCCCACGTGGCAGCTTCCTGGTGCTGTCCTGGCTTGTCACTTGTATTGCTTGCTCATTTGAAGTTTGCTCAAATTTGCTCCATTCATGCTTGTTCAGGCTTGATTAGTACTGTTTGTACTGCGTCCAAATAGTGACATGTACATGTGGAACCAAGTGAAATGCACCTATATCACTACTTGTTTGCTGGGTGTAGCTCTAGAATATGACCAATGTTGACAGCTTTCATGGGCAAACAGGGTCTAAATGCCGTCAACAAGATCCCCCACACTTAAGTCTTTGCTTGTCCTCAAGCAAAGTTTAGAGAGAGAAAGGTTTACTACAACATTATTGAGATATCAGCAAGTACTAAGTTTACTTAGGCAGAAATCATTCATGTGGGTTATGTGGTATTGTCTAACATAAATCCTTCAGTTGTTGAAACAAATGGAATAGTTCTCAAGGCTCAGTTCTCTACTTATTTCATATCCTTAATACTTAGAGATTTTATAGATTTTTGAAAAGAAAGCACATGTGTCATTCCTACTCCTCAACGGATACCTCTAGTCACTCAAGTGGTGTATGAATTCTCACCAAGGCACATCATGTATTTGCCTTTAAAAACATCCTATCTCTAATAAGGCTTTATATGGAGCTTGAATAGGTATGTCAAGGAATAGCATACTTGCAGTGCATATATTGTCTTAGTTAAGAAAGTAAGGTCTTGGACCACAGCAGAGACTCATCATGTCCCCGATCAAGATGTAAAGTGGAGTGAAAGAATGAAATGGATGAAAAAGGAATTTGATATATGGTGTATGAGGTTGCTCCTTCTTTTGATGCTATCTCTCTTTCTTCTTCTATTGAGACAAGGCTAGCTCTCTTCTTATCAATCTCTTTTTTTTTTTGCTCCATCTCAATAGATGCCTAGCCTTTTTGGGGTGTGTCTCACCTAACAAATGATAACTTGAGAGAGATTTTCTAACTTTGGAGCATGGAGCAACCCATATGATGGAGATGGTGAAGGTGCGTACTTCCAGTGTAGAAGCAGCACAAAAATGGTGGTATGGATGATGATGCATGCTCCCAGTGTAGGAGTAGCATAATGATGGAGGTAAGATGCGTACTCCCAGGGTAGGAGTAGCATAAATGATGAATTGTTAGATGCGTACTCCCAGGGTAGGAGCAGCATAATAATGGTAGTTCGATGCGCACTCCCAGGGTAGGAGTAGCATGGTTGCGTACTTCTGGGTTAGAAGCAACATATTTGGTGATTTGTGGATCTTGATCTTAGGGCCACGCCAAACCTCTAACAAAGGTTCTACAAGTCTTAACCAGACTCACTGCAAGCAAGTAGCTTATGTAGAAGGCTTTTGGAATTTTAATATATGTGGCCGTGGTGGGCATTTCAACACTATTAAGGAGTAGTGACACTATGGTTTTATGACATTTTTCAAAGTTAAACCTCTAAGTACTTTAGATAGAAAGGCATGAAGCATGAGCCGAGAATTATATCACATTTATCAACAACCTAGTCAATATGATGTTCCTATCAAGAATGTTTGACCCACAAGCATGATCATGTGCAGGAGTAAAAGTTAGCAAAAACCTCTATCTCTAAATGTCATAGATCAAAGCAATTGTTAAGTTCTAGATGCAACTCTTTATTTTATTATTATTTTATTTATTCATTATTATTATTTTTTTTAAAGCTAATAAGTGAACAAATAAGGAAAAACTGAAAAGAAAGAGAAAGGAGTAGGAGGGACATACCAGACAGCGAAGTGTTTCCTGCGTAGAGGCTGGCTGGTGGGCCAGGGGCCAACAGGTCCGGTCGACCGACCTGGACTTGGGCTCCATGGCCTGGGTTCCGACTCCACTCGGTCTCCTGATTGGCGCGGTGTACTCGGTTTGCCAAATTGGCACGAAGTGCCGGTCGGCCGACCAGTGGATCGGGTCGACCTTCGTCGTGCCAACTTGTAGAACCATCAGCACCTCGAATCCGTGCCTGTTTCACCACTTTTTCGTGTTTCTGGGGAGCCGGCAGACTCCCCCACACATGGGCTTTGTTCACTATGAAAATGACACAGCAAAAACGAAGTGAAAAACCACATACCCTGCTAGTGGCGAAGTGCACCAACAGGGTTAGACAAACTTTTCATTTCCTTTCAAAACTTCCTTTGTATTATAAATCAAATTCCTAGGCACTATTACACTGTGATAGGAAATTTATAATTCAAAAAGGGAAATCAACTAAGAAAATTTAAAAACAAAAGTGCCTAGTCTTCTAAAAACTAATTTATTCTAGGGAGAGGGGATCTCTAGTAGATCCTCCCTACCGATTGCCCTTGCAATCCTCTTGACCTTCGCATTGTTGCTAATGCGCAGGTCATGGAATGCATCTAGCATATCCATGTGGGCAATCCTGAGCTCTGCCACCGTCTCCATGAGGGTTTCGTTCTTCTCCCTCAGATTCGCTCCTTTCCTCCTCCCCCTCAAAGTGCCCAGGTGGGCCTCTGATGGGAGGTGGAGACAAGTGCCTACGAACGGAGGCGCTGGTGGAGTCGTTCGACTCCCTCAGGGCCATGCGCTCATCGGAGTCCAACGGTGGGATGAGGGTCTTCCCCATCCCCGGTCCCGCTCCCTTGATCCGGCGGAAGTGAGGCGTGTGGGACGGCTCGAAGCTTGAGCTACCCCCGGTGTTGGCGGAGACGACGATAGGGGCCTCCCGGGCCCCTATGGGCGACTTGTCCTTCATCGCCAATTGACCCATGGTGGGTCGCCTTGGTGTGGTGGATCTCGCGGGGGATTTCCCGAGAGTCCTTTTGGGCGTCAGTGAGCGCGACGAAGGTCCCGATTGGGCAAGACGCTGGGGAGTGGTCGGGCGACCACGCCTCGGGTCGGCCGACCCAAAATGTTGGTCGACCGACCAGGGGCTTTTCCCCAGCAGCCCTCCAGTGGGTGGCACCATGGCCAGAGGCTGTGCCTCGATCCCGTGCACTGCCATGGCACGTTCCATTTCGGCAGTGAGTGATCGCACCGGCATGGGAGAGTCCGGGCGAGGGACGATTTGGTGGTTTCTCGTGGGTGGCGCGATGGCAAGGTGGACGATGATCAAGGACGGCTCAAATGGGCAATGGAGGTGATGAACTTGGCTAGAATGTTGTGGGAAGAGAGGGGAGTCCTAGGGGGCTTTTAAAGGCAAGGTGGAGGAGAAGGTTTCGGCGATTTTCGAAAGAATTCGAAAGGGAGCGTCTGGGAGACGCTTTTCCACCGATCCTGTTCCTTCGCCGAGTTCGAATTAACGAAAAGCCCGGTTGGCCGACCGGCGGTTTCGCCGTTTGAGTTCAAAATTGAACTACGGGCTCCCTAGCCGTTCCAAGGATTTGCGAATTCAAATCGCGAATTTCTTGGTCGGTCGACCGGACCCTAGTTGGGTCTAGTCGACCAGCCGAGGTCCCGGTTTGGCCACACCACCCCGGGTCCAAGTGGGTGCCAAACACGAGTCGGTCGACCTACACACGGCTCCTAGGGACTAGCTCCCAAGTGCTCAAGTGTTCCTAGAAATTCCTATTCTACCCTTATTTCTAATCAAGCAAAGTGGCATACAGTTTCAGAAATGTATAATGTTAAAGTTTCTGCATGTCCATGAAGTAAACATGATTTTATTGATTAGGATCTAAGGTAAAATCTATCATGTCTAATTCTTCTGGTATGGAATCATGTTCATAAAAGAGTTTAAGGCGATGGCCATTTACCTTGAAGACGTTGCCGTCGTCGTCCTGCAGCGTCACAGCTCCATGCGTCGTGGCGTCAACCACCAGGTACGGGCCTTCCCATTTGCTTCTTAGCTTTCCATGGCCAAAAAGTTTGACCCTGGAGTTGAACATGAGTACCTTGTTCCCTGGATGGAACTCTTTTTGCTTTATTCGCTTATCATGCCATCTTTTAGTTCTCTCCTTGTAGATTACGGCATTGTGATAAGCTCGTTCTCTCCATTCCTCCAACTCGAGATCTGGATCTACCGATGTTTTTCGGCTGAGGACAGGTCCATATTCCACCTCTTAATGGCCCAATGTGCCCTATGCTCCAGCTCGACAGGCAGGTGGCATGTCTTTCCGTATACAAGTTGGTATGGGGTCATACCAATAGGAGTCTTGTATGCGATCCCCGTATGCCCGAGTGCATCAAAAAGTCTCGGATTTCCATGCTTTGATCCCATCTCATTGACAGTCTTACGCGAACATTCTTGATTTGCTTGTTCGAAGTTTCGCTTGTCCGCTTGTCGGGGGTGATAAGGTGTACCCACATTGTGCCTTATCCCCATTTCTTTCAGGTACTCTTGTAATCTTCTGTCAATGAAGTGGCTACCTCCATCACTGATGACTAGCCTTGGGGTGCCGAACCTTGGGAAGATGGTGTCATGAAACATTGCCTTGGCGTGCTTTGAGTCGGCTGACTTACACAGCATTGCTTCGACCCACTTAGATACATAGTCCACTGCCACTAGTATGTACTCATATCCTTGTGATGGTGGAAATGGACCCATGTAATCTATCCCCCAGACATCAAAGAGCTCCACTTGAAGGTTGTTTGTGAGGGGCATGGCGTCACGGGTATTGATATTCCCGTGTCGTTGGCATCTCTCACACCTCTTGATGAAGTCCTTGGTGTCACCGTACATGGTAGGCCAGTAGAATCCACTTTGCCAAATCTTGGCATGGGTTCTGAATGCACCATAATGGCCTCCATATTCAGCCCCATGGCATTTACTGATAATCTGGATGCCTTCTTCGGTTCGAACACACCGTCTCAGCACTCCATCTTGACAGACCCTATAGAGGTAAGGGTCATCCCGAAGATAATCGTTGATCGGCAAACTCTGTTTGTCTTCGACCTGCATCCTAGAAAGGTGGTCTGCGACCGAATTTTCTACTCCCTTTTTATCTTTTATTTCTAAGTCAAATTCTTGGAGTAGCAAGATCCACCTTATTAATCTTGGTTTAGCATCTTTCTTAGTGAATAGATATTTTAGAGCGGCGTGATCGGTGTAAACGATCACTTTTGCTCCTACCAGATAAGACCTAAACTTGTCTATAGCAAACACTACGACCAACAGCTCTTTTCAGTGGTTGCATAGTTTAGCCGAGCTCCGTTAGTGTTTTACTAGCATAACGAGATAGCATGATGCTTGTTATCTCTAGTTTGTCCTAAGACAAATTCTCTACATAATCACTAGCATCACACATTATCTCAAAGGGAAGCGACCAATCGGGGGTTGTATGATTGGCGCGAGAGACAAGTGCTTTCTTAAGGTAGTAAAATGCATCTAAGCACTCATCATTAAAATCAAAGGGTGCGTCTTTAGCTAGCGGGTTTGTTAAAGGCCTAGCGATTTGCGAAAAATCTTGTATAAACCTCCTATAAAAACCAGCCCTGACCAAGGAAATCTGCGCACTCCTCTAACATTCGTGGGAGGTGGGAGCTGTTCTATGACCTCTATCTTAGCTCTATCTACCTCTATTCCACGCTCGGACACTCTATGTCCTAACACTATCCCTTCCCTAACCATAAAGTGGCATTTTTCCCAGTTTAGGATCAAGTGTTTTTCTTCGCATCTTCGTAAGACGCGCTCCAGGTTCTCAAGACATCCGTCAAAGGTCTTGCCATAGACGGAGAAGTCGTCCATGAAGACTTCCATGATTTCTTCGATCATGTCTAAGAAGATGGACATCATGCACCTTTGGAAAGAAGTGGGAGCATTGCATAGGCCAAAAGACATGCGCCTATATGCATATGTCCCGTAAGGGCATGTAAATGTCGTCTTACTTTGGTCGTTGGGATGGATCGTGATTTGATGATAACCTGAATACCCGTCAAGGAAACAAAAGAAAGAGTGTTTCGCCAACCGTTCCAGCATCTCATCGATGAATGGTAACGGAAAGTGATCTTTCTTTGTAGCCTTGTTGAGTTTTCGGTAATCTATACACATCCTCCATCCCGTGATGGTTCGTTGTGGGATAAGTTCGTTATTATCATTTTTAACGACCGTCATTCCTCCTTTCTTAGGTACTACTTGTACGGGGCTGACCCACTCACTGTTTGGAACAGGGTAGATTATGCCCGCGTGCAAGAGCTTCAAGACCTCCTTCTTTACTACTTCTCTCATCATGTTATTTAGCCTCCTTTGAGGCTCTCTCGAGGGTATAGCTTCGGGTTCTATTGGGATGCGATGTGTGCAAAGAGCGGGGCTAATCCCCTTAAGGTCTTGGAGGGAGTATCCTAAGACAGAGCGATACTTCTCTAGAACGGCTATAAGTCTAGCGGTCTCTTCTTCAGAGAGCTGATCGCTAATAATGACAGGTTTGTCTCTATCGCCGTTAAGGAAGACATACTTAAGCCCAGAAGGAAGTGGCTTAAGTTCTATGGAGGGTTTAGGTTGTGGTTCGGATTCATCTAGCTCTAAGGGTTCGTCTAGGTCGGGGTTTGTTTTGAGCTCTTCGATGTAATCCTCGGCCTCTTCTTCTAAATCGCATTGTGATGCTTCGCATGGGCTGCCACCATTACCTCCTCTATTGGGTCAATTTTGGGTTGTGGTTCCGATTTGCTATTAGGCGAACCGACAAAGGGAATTAGAAGGCTTGTGTTTTTCCCGAGTTGACCCCTAACGTACCCGCTCTGAAAGCCATTCAGAAATCTTAGGAGCGGGTACCCAATTAACAAGTCAATGTCCTCTACATCAAAGATGTGGAAATTTAGGAGGAGATTTACTTTGTTAATGGTGATTGGTATGTTTCGTGCAAGACCGCAACTCTTGACTAGTTCCCCAGACAGAATCTTGAGGAATTTGTCATTAGGAGTTAACGGTTCCTCATCGAGGAGTGTTAGTGCTAAGGATTTAGACATTACGTTTGCTCCTACGGCTGGGTCGTAAAGAGACTCGATAGAGATCCTACTTATGGTACAGGGAATGGTTGTGAAACAGGATAGAAGTCTGATGATATCAGACGACACCTCTGATTCTCTTAGCCATTCGCTGCTCATGACAGACATGAGCTCTTGGGCAGTTGCCTTAAGGTAACGGTCCTCTAAGCGTAAAGTGACATGCCTATTTGGATCTCTATTAGGTTTCTTATGCACGAGTTGTTTCGAGACATTGCCAAAATCGGCAAAAGGTCTCATCTCGATGTTCAAGGGATATTCCGGGGGTGAATTACTTCTTCCCCGGAGGTGTTTGTGGTTCGGGCTCGTCGGCTTGGGTTGTGGTATTGACTGTCGAGGTTTCGTCCCTAGGGGTTTGGTCTTCCTCAGGGGCTTCACTATGATCATCAGTGTATGGGGTATTGTCTAGTATGGTTGCTAGGACTACCTTACCTTCACTAATGGGTAAATGAAGAAATGCTCCCTTCGAGGCTAGATCAAGGAATTGTGCGGAACTTTGCCTAAGGCTGAGGTAAAAGTGTTGCATTGACGTTGGCTCGGGTATGGCTAAGTCTGGACCGGAGGACATTAAGTCCATGATTCATGTCCATGCCGCACCTAGAGATTCCTTCTCTTCTTTTTGGAAGTTTAGGATATCTCTGCGGAGACGGGATACACGGGAGATAGGGAAATAGGTAAGGCAAAATTTGGCTTGTAACTTCTCCCACTCTCCGTCTACACTACCTACGTAACGAGAGTACCAGCGTCTAGCTTTTCCCGTTAAAGAAAACGGAAAAAGCTTCCACTTAAGGGTAACTCATCTCATCCCCTGGATGTGAATGCACGAGCAAAGTTGCTCGAAATCACGTAAGTGGGTGTATGGGTTTTCATCTCCTTCTCCCAAAAAGGGATTCTCCTGAACCATCGCTATGAGACTCAGGCGAAGTTCATAGCGGGCGGCTAAAATAGCCTGAGAAGAACTAGGCGGCTCCAACTCAGTGCCCGTTGGAGCCGCATAATCAAAAAGGGTTGTTTGATCCATTGGATAGGTAAATAGGATTCTAATCTAACAAGGATAATTTGACGACTATGGCTCTAACTAACCAGCTACCACTCCCCGGCAACGGCGCCAGAAATGCTTGTTGACACTAGATGTGGCAAATGGGATTACCGCAAGCGGACGGGTAGTCAATGTATCACTTCACCGGGAGTATTCCAGGTATCGTATTTTCCACAGGGAACGTGAAGTGGACTAACTAGGCCAAGGTATGCCGTCAGGCAATGATCAAAGGGCTTAGGATGGGCTGGAGAGGTAATTCTAGTATTTGGGTTCTAACCTAGTTATCCTAAGTATACGTGAGAACTAGCTCTAACTTTCTCGCGGCCGATGGGCAAGACAGTGGCTAAATAACACCCCGAAGCGGCCACCAGTGCAGACCTACAATCTAACCTAACAACACGCTCAGGAGAACTTCTCGGTCCCAACGGAAGGTTGTCACACTTCACTTGTGGGCGTTCCTGGGTGCAGCTAGACGTTCACACCGGTAGATCTAGTCTAGACACCACGCCTACACTATCTCTACTACTCTAAACACGGCCAGGGTTTAGAGCACTTCACTCAAGAGCCTAACATACGCTCGCTCAGGAGAGAGCAATGGGCCAGCAGAAAGAATGTACACTTACGATAAACTAAGACAGAAAGTAAATACTAAAAGTACTCAGATGAAAGCAACTAGATAGTAAACTTACTAGAAGAAAGCATCCGCTGAGGTGCTCTTGGAAGAAGACTCCCGACAGGCCGAGACTCCTCCGCTGGAACTCCTCACTCTCTTCCCTCTATTCTCACACTATAGCCAATGGAAGCTCTTCCTATGATACATGGTACATTTTGGACTAAGCTATAGGGGGGTATTTATAGGGGAGATGGAGTAGCCCCTACTCAAGCGCCACGTCAGTGATCCACGTGACACCTCTTCTACACCCTTGGATCAAACCGACCTTCCCACTGACTTGAATGGACGATGCTCGGTGTAGGACACATGGGAGTCATGCAGGAAGGCGGTGGAAGCAAACCGACCTCAAGTGGGTCCCACCTGCAGGTCGGCTGACCTAGGGTTGGCTGATAGGTGGGTCCCACTGGCCTTCTAGAAGGTCCAGGTGGCAGTGGGTGCAATGCCAAGGTGTCCTGCCACCAAAAGGTGGTCGGCCGACCTGGCCTTTGGCCCCTGGCCCACGTGGCAGCTTCCTGGTGCTGTCCTGGCTTGTTACTTGTATTGCTTGCTCATTTGAAGTTTGCTCAAATTTGCTCCATTCACGCTTGTTCAGGCTTGATTAGTACCTGTTTGTACCTGCGTCCAAATAGTGACATGTACATGTGGAACCAAGTGAAATGCACCTATATCACTACTTGTTTGCTGGGTGTAGCTCTAGAATGTGACCAATGTTGACGGCTTTCATGGGATGAAAACAGGGTCTAAATGCCGTCAACATTGGTGAAGCATGATCTAGTGAGAGGCTTGAATGATGTCACATTTGAGAAGGATAGACCTTGTAGTGCATGTCAAGCCGGCAAGCAACATGGGAACTCACATCCCAAGAAGAATGAGATGTCAACTTCAAGAGCATTTGAGTTGTTGCATATGGACTTGTTTGGCCCAACCCACTACACATCAATTGGGGGCAACAAGTATGGATTTGTGATTGTGGATGACTACACAAGATACACTTGGGTGTTCTTCCTCTATGACAAGAGTGAAGTCTATGATCTATTCAAATCATTTGTCAAGAGGGTGCAAAATGAGTTTGACACTACCATCAAGAAGATAAGAAGTGACAATGGGAGTGAATTCAAGAACACAAGAGTTGAAGAGTTGTGTGATGAGCTTGGAATTGTGCATCAATTCTCACCAACCTACACTCCCCAATCCAATGGTGTAGTTGAGAGGAAGAATAGGACCTTGATTGAGATGGCAAGGACCATGCTACTTGAGTACAATGTGAGTGAGAAGTTTTAGAGTGATGCCATCAACATGGCTTGCTACTATAGCAACCGCCTTTATTGCCATGGGAAGTTAGAGAAGACTCCATATGAAATCTTAAATGGAAGGAAGCCCAACATTGCTTACTTTCGGGTCTTTGGTTGCAAGTGCTACATTCTCAAGAAGGGGCAAAGACTTGGTAAGTTTGACAAGAGGTGTGATGAGGGATTTCTTCTTGGCTACTCTACTTCTAGAAAGGCTTATAGAGTGTGGAACTTGGCTAGTGGGCTAGTTGAAGAGGTTCATGATGTTGAATTTGATGAAACCCAAGGTTCTCAAGTTGGAGATCAAAATCAAGATGATGTGGGTGGAGATCAATTGAACAATGCAATGAGGCACATGGACATTGGTGAAATTAGGCCAAGGCAAGTGGATGATGGTGATGAGGTGCAAGTACCAACTCAAGTTGTGATTGATGACTCAAATGAGGCAAGCACAAGTGGTACTCAAGATCAAGATCAAGGTCAAGCAAGCAATGCAAATGAGCTAGTTCTTCAACCTTCAAACATTGCAAGAGATCATCGTCTAGATCATATCATTGGTGACATTCAAAGGGGTGTGCAAACAAGATCAAGATTGGCTAGCATATGTGAGCACTACTCCTTTGTGTCATTCATTGAGCCAACTAAGATTGATGAAGCATTGAAGGATCCGGATTGGATAAATGCCATGCACGAGGAATTGAACAACTTCTCTAGGAATGAGGTTTGGGAGCTTGTTGAGAGGCCAAAGAAGCACAATGTGATTAGAACCAAGTGGGTCTTCAAGAACAAGCAAGATCAAGATGGCTTGGTAGTGAGGAACAAAGCAAGACTAGTGGCACAAGGTTACACTCAAGTTGAGGGTCTTGACTTTGGAGAAACATATGCACCGGTGGCAAGATTGGAAGCAATTAGAATCCTATTATCCTATGCTTGTGCTCACAACATCAAGCTCTATCAAATGGATGTGAAGAGTGCATTTCTCAATGGGTTCATCAATGAGGAAGTGTATGTTGCACAACCTCCCGGTTTTGAAGATGACAAGAAGCCCAACCATGTCTACAAGCTCAAGAAGGCATTGTATGGCTTGAAGCAAGCTCCAAGGGCATGGTATGAAAGATTGAGGGACTTTCTTATATCCAAAGGCTTCAAGATGGGAAAAGTTGACACTACTCTCTTCACCAAGATGATAGAAGATGACTTGTTTGTGTTGCAAATCTATGTGGATGACATTATCTTTGGGTCAACCAACCAAGTCTTTTGTGAGGAGTTTGCAAACATGATGGCTAGTGAGTTTGAGATGTCCATGCTTGGAGAGTTGAGCTACTTCCTTGGTCTACGAATCAAGCAAATGAAAAATGGCACCGTTGTGAGTCAAGGCAAGTACATCAAGGACATGATCAAGAAGTTTGGGTTGCAAGATGCTAAGGCCATTAGCACACCAATGGGAACCAATGGTGGCTTGGACATTGATGGTAGTGGCAAGATGATTGAGCAAAAGCTATATAGATCAATGATTGGAAGCTTGCTATATGTGACCGCTTCAAGGCCGGATGTCATGTTTAGTGTGTGCATGTGTGCAAGATTTCAAGCTTCTCCAAGAGAGAGTCACTTGACGGCAACCAAGAGGGTGTTGAGATACTTGAAGGGCACTCAAGATGTTGGTTTATGGTATCCCAAGGGGTCAAGCTTTGAGTTGATTGGATACTCCGACTCCGACTATGCCGGTTGCAAGATTGATAGGAAGAGCACAAGTGGAACATGCCAAGTGCTAGGAAGATCTCTTGTGTCATGGTCCTCAAAGAAGCAAAATAGTGTGGCACTTTCCGCCGCCGAAGCCGAATATATTAGTGCGGGGAATTGTTGTGCACAATTGCTATGGATGAAAGCCACCTTGAAGGACTATGGGATCAAGTTCGAGCATGTGCCTTTGTTTTGTGACAATGAAAGTGCAATCAAGATGACAAACAATCCGGTTCAACATTCTAGAACCAAGCACATTGATGTGAGGCACCACTTCATTAGAGATCATCAACAAAAGGGAGATGTGAGCATTGAAAGCATTGGCACCGAAGATCAACTAGCCGACATATTCACCAAGCCTCTTGGTGAGAAAAGATTTTGCAAGTTGAGGAATGAGTTGAACATACTTAGCTTCTCCAACATGGATTGATGCACCCCATATATGACATGCCTCTCCTCCAACATAGCAAGGTAAAGTTGGTTGTTGTATCTCATGCATCCTTTGCTAGTTGTGTAGACATGTATACATGTGCATCTTGCTAGGCTCATTCATTGCAAATCAAATGAATTTGAAGGATATATGGCACCACTATTGTTTCTATGATTGATTTGATCTAGTGGTGGCATATGACTTGTTTGTGAGCTTGTGAACCTAGTGTTGAATCTTTAGCACTTGCTCATGATGTGTATCTCAACATGGTCAAGATAACCCTTATTTTTATGAGGTGTGAAGAAGCTTGCCCTTGGTTCAAACCGAGATACATTTTCTAGGCATGTGATTTAGATTTGGCCATTGTTGATTGACTTGTTTCTCTCATCTTATGCACCCTTGTTGGTGATTGTTGACAAAGGGGGAGAAAAAAGTCACAAAGAGCAATGGAAGGGGATCAATTTTTATGATATGACCCAACCATGAGCACACAAATAGGGGGAGCAAGCTCATAGACTATTTGTTGCATATTGTGTGTGCATACATGATGATATGGAGCATTGCAAGCTAAATTCAATATTCATGCTTGTTTGGTGTATTGCTAGAATAGAACTTGATTGATGAAATGAAGTACTAGCTTGCATAGGTGGTTTCTAGACATAGAGTTTCTCTTGTTTCAAAGTTCCTTGCTTTTAATGTGATCTCATGAGGTATTATGAGTTTTGATGGATGTCTAGATTCCCATGGTGCTAAGGAAGGTTTATTATCGCACTCCGATTGGTATCACGCTTCAAAGGTCAATTCTATAAACCTTAGTACCATTTTGGTTGTGGTAACTCTCACACAAGTCTCATCTATGCATGTGTGCTTGAAAATCGACCAAACATTTGATGCACACATGTAGGGGGAGCTACCACTACCAAAATTGGAATTGAAATGCTTGTCCAATCCAAGATTCATGATCAAAATGTCTTGGGCAAGCAATTCAATTTTATGAAGGGTTGTCATCAATTACCAAAAAGGGGGAGATTGAAAGCTCTGGTTTGGTTTTGGTAATTAATGACACTCAATGTTGCTAATGCTTTGCTCTAAGTGTGGTTAGACACATAGCAACGTGACGGTGGATGACGGAGCATGGTGATCACGGTAATGAACATGGTGGACATGTGATGTGATCGAGCTTCGACGGAGGCCCATGGAGATCAAGGCGAAGGTATACTTGATAGGGCTTTCCGGTTTGGTGGTCAAGACACTTAGCGAGTGTGACCACATTTAGGATCGATAACCAACTATCAAGAGGGGTTTCCTTGGTTCATTCGCGGTCCTAAGTGCCTCTAGTTGCGACTTTGCATGATGCATGAGAGACTAACTAGAGGGCTAACTCTTGCCGACGTGGTCGTGCTTGTTCTACTAACTCCGGTGCTTGAGACGAGGTCTACACTTGGTGGAGTTGGTACTCTAGGCAAGAGATTGGACTTGGATCGAAGACGGAGATTCATCGAAGATCAAACTTCAAGTTGGAACTGCTTTGTGGGCGCCGGACGCGGGCTTAACGGGCGCCGGACGCGTCCGCTTGGCGTCGGACGCGACACAGAGAGCTCTTGGAGCTGGCGAAGCAGCAGACACGGGCGTCGGACGCTGGGCCAGGCGGGCCGGACGCGTCCGGCGCGTGTGAGATGGCTCGGGCTTGCTGACTGGGTGCCTGTGAGCAACGGACGCCGAGGAGGCGCGTCCGGTGGTCGCCAGAGTCGGAACAGAAAGTTCCAGAGCTGGGCTCGCGCGCGTGCCAGGGACGCCGGACGCGTCCGGCGTGAGGCGGCGGACGCGCCAGGTCAGCAGTGTTTGAAGGCAACGGTCGGCTTCCGCGACGCGCTGAAGAGCGCCGGACGCGTCCGGTGCGTGTTGTAGCGCCAGCCCGAGGGGCAATGGCTATTTTTCGAGGAGGCTCTATAAATAGACCATTGGCCGGCCTTGGGGAGCTCTCTTCACCATTTCTTCATACCTGAGCATTCTTTGAGCAAGAGAGACACTCCCCCACTCATCTCTTTGATTGCTTTGCTAATCTTGAGAGAGATTTGAGTGAGAACAAGTGATTTGCATTAAGAGTTGCATCTAGAGGCACTTGTTCATTGAGTGAGCTGCGGATTCTTGTTACTCTTTGGTGATTCCCGTCACCGTAGACGGTTTGGAGCAGCGGGTGGTGGTTGAGCTCGACTTGGTGATTGTTCGAGGCCACACCGGGTTCTTGTGAGGGTTCTTGATCCTTCCCGGGAGTTCGCGAAAGGATACTCTAGTGGATTGCTCGTGGCTTGTGGATCCTTGTCTTGTGTGGAGATTGCGGCTCCCCATTGGGGTCTTTGGCACCGAGCCAATTGAGCGGGCAACTCACCAAGCAAGTGCATCGCCACAACGAGGACTAGCTTGCCGGGAAGCAAGTGAACCTCGGTAAAAAATCATTGTGTTGATTTGTGATTGCCGAGGCTTCGACCTCCATTGTGTTTGTGCTTGAGCTCTGTAGGTGATTGGCTTCTACACCGGTGATTGGCCATCCTCTACTCTTCGCGGCGGTATAAACTTCCATCACCTCCTTACTTTTCGCAAAGTAGAATTGCTTGTTGTGGTCGGTCGGGAAACACTCCTTGAGTAGTTTAAATCCCGTGGGTAGAACTACTTGTTGTGGTCGGTCGGGTACCACTCATTGTGTAGAGTAAATCCCGTGGGTAGAATTGCTTGGTTGGTTTCAGTGAACCGACATTGTGTAGCTTGATCACCATTGTTGTGCGTGCAATTGTTTTGAGTAGCCTCGCTTGGTAGGATGGCATGCATAGAGTAGTCGAAGCATTTGCTTTGCATATTTGCCACCTTGCTATATAATTGGGTTGTCTAGTATTCTTGCTAGAAATTTTATTAGGCTATTCACCCCCCTCTAGCCATTGTGACCTTTCACCGGATCAGTGCGTACACATCGGGGCAAGCCTGTCGAAACAGGACGCTTCGGAGCTGTTAGCATTCCTGGCCGAAAACAAGGACGTATTCGCATGGTCCACGAAAGACCTCAAGGGGGTTGACAGGGAATTGGCCCAACATAATCGAATGTTAGTAAAACGGCAAAGCCAAGGAAGCAAAAGTTGAGGAAGATGTCATCCGAAAGGGCAGATGCGGTGGCCGCAGAAGTGCAAAGGCTTTTGGATGCAGATGTGATCAGGCCCGTGCGGTATCCGGAATGGCTAGCCAACATGGTCATGGTCAAGAAGAAAAGCGGCAAATGGCGCATGTGTGTGGATTTCACGGAGACCTCAACAAGCACCGCCCTAAGGACCCGTACCCACTACCGCGAATCGACAAGGCGGGTCGATATCGCATCGAGTCAAGGCTGTTAAGCTTGTTGGATTGTTTCTCGGGATACAAGAGAAAACAAGTTTTATCACTCCTGGGGGGACCTTTTGCTACAAGCGCATGCTCGAAGGTCTGCGTAATGCTGGCCCTACTTTCTCTAGAATGACAGACGAGGTCTTCAGGGAGCAGAAAAAGAGGAAAAACTTGGTGGCATATGTGGACGATATAGTGGTGAAGAGCGACAAGAAAAGTTCCCATATCGACGATCTCAAGGAGACTTTCGTTAACCTTCAAGCAAGTGGCCTGAAATTAAACCCAAAAAATGCATATTCGGGGTCAGCAAGGGCAAGATGCTGGGATGTCTGGTATCAGCCCGAGGTATAGAAGCCAACCCGGACAAAATTGCCGCTATCGTAAAATGAGGCCGCCTGAGACAAAGAAGCAGGTGCAGAAGCTTACTGGCAGGATTGCTGCTTTAGGGAGATTCATATCCAGAAGCACGGAGCGAGGACTTCTGTTTTTCCGTATTCTGAAAACCTCAGAAGGTTTCGAATGGGGTCCAGATCAGCAACGAGCATTCGATGACTTTAAAGCTTATCTATCAAGGGCCACAACGCTATCTAGCCCGTCGCCAGATGCGATCCTGTTACTGTATGTGGCAGCATCCCACGCCGTGGCGAGCGCGGTTTTGGTGGAAGAAAAAGAAAACGAGGGAAAGTTACAGCAGTTCCCAATCTACTTCGTATCGGAAGCTTTGACAATAGCAAAGGCAAACAATTCCGAGCTGGAGAAAATCGCATATGCTGTGGTCATGGCATCGCGGAAACTCAAGCATTACTTCCAGGCTCATCACATTTGGGTTTTGTCTGCTCAGCCCCTAGATGCCTTGTTCAGAAATGCAGAGGCGATAGGGCGAATAGGCAAGTGGGCAGCTGAGCTGAACGAATATGTCATTGACTTCGAGCACTGGTCGGCCATCAAATCGCAGGTAATAGCGGATTTTATCGCAGATTGGACCCCATGTGGCGACAACACTACCCTTTGTTTCGAGGAACCAGAGTGGACAGTACACACGGATGGAGCGTGGTGCTCAGCCGGCGCAGGCATATCCGCGGTATTGACACCTCCAACCGGCCCGAAACTGCGATACGCCGCAAGATTGCAGTACCGCACCACCAACAACATGGCCGAATACGAGGTAGTTCTGCTGGGTCTCAGGAAACTCAGGGCGCTAGGAATCCGCAGATGCGTCATCAAGTCTGATTCGCAGGTGATTGTGGGGCATATCCGAAAGGAGTACACAGCCAAGGAGCCAGCTCTTGCCAGGTATCTGGAGGCCGTACGGCGAATGGAGAAATATTTCCTCGATTTCACCTTGCAATACATACCAAGGGCAGACAATACTGAGGCAGATGCGCTGGCAAAAGTAGCAGCCCAGAACACTCCTTTGCCTGCCGATGTTTTCTATTAGGTCTTAACAGCCACGGCTGTACAGCAGGAAGAGGAGCGACCAGCAGTAATTCACGCTATCGCAAGTGACAACTGGAGGGCACCGATATGGGCATTCAATTCTGGAACCTACGAGCCCGGGGACAAAAAGCAGCAACAAAGGATGGAGTCCAGAACAAAGCAATACTCCATAATTGGAGAGAACCTTTACAAGGAAGGAGTTGTGGCTCCACTGCTGAAGTGCATTAGCCGGAACGAGGGGGTCCAGCTGTTGCATGACATACATTCGGGAACTTGCGGGGCGCACAGAGGGGCCGCATGAAATCGCTCACAGAGCAATGAGACAAGGTTTTTATTGGCCAACCGCCATCGAGGATGCCAAGCAATTGGTGAAATCGTGCCATGGCTGCCAGAAGTTTGCAAAATATCAGAGGGCCCCAGCAAATCTAACCTCCCCAATATGTCCAACCTGGCCGCTACAGAGGTGGGGCATCGACATAGTCGGACCGCTTCCGCCGGCGCTGGAAACCTGAAGTTCACTTACGTGGCATTGGAATACTTCACCAAATTGATTGAAGTGAAGGCACTGGCGACAATATCGTCTGGCACTTTAGTCAACTTTGTGTGGCAGAGAATCATCTGCAGATTTGGTGTCCCATCCTACATAACTGTGGACAACGGAAAGCAGTTCGACAGTATCAAGTTGAGGACTTTCTGTGAAGAGCTGGGGACCAAATTGACATTCGCCTCAGTGAATCACCCAAAATCGAATGGCGCGGTAGAACGGGCCAATGGGGAAATTTTCACCGCCATATCAAAGACCCTCGAAAGCACAGAGAAGAAAGGCAAATGGGCTCAGGAGTTAACCGCTACGGTCTGGGGGCACAACATATCCAAGTCCCGCGCAACTGGTTTCACGCCATTTAGACTTCTCTTTGGGGAAGAGGCCATTACACCAGAAGAGGTACAGTTGGAATCTTTCCGAACCGAAATCATGGCTACTATGCCAGAACAACGATACACCCAGCTTGAAGCGGTTGACTCGTTGAGACACTAGGCGGCGGAAAATCTCAACAAGTACCATCAGGAAACAAAAGCATGGAGAGATAAAAGAGTGCTAAGGCAAGTCATCAACCCCGGAGATATGGTGCTCATTCGGCAACCTGACAAGCAAGGCAAACTGCTGTCGCAGTGGTACGGGCCATACATCATCGCGAGAATGGTAAAAGCAGGGGTCTACACGCTGGTGAATGATGATGGCGCTGAGTCCAGCCATACCTGGAACGCCGACAACTTACGCCGATTTTATCCATGAGATTGCCCCATAGGGGTTGTAATTTTCTTTTCAATTCATGGACATTTGTTTTACAATTTGGGGGGCGCGTTCTTTTTCCTCACAGGGGAAACCTTTTCGGAGGTGTGAGGTTTTTTAATGAGACGTCCCTATGTACCCCTGTTCAATGCTTTTTAATTCACGTTTCCCCTAAAGCGAGGATACGTACTACTCTCTCTAATTCGAAAAAGACAATGGCATATGTGCCATTGTCCCTATTTGGAGCAGTCTTTGTCAGGTTGCAAGCAACCAAAAGCCAAAAATGGCTAGTGAGCTCGGCAAAACGCTGAAGCGTCACGAACATAGCAAACAGCTGAATGCGCGCAAAAAAGCGCTGTCGGCGAGTTCAGCAAAATGCCGAAGCGCCACGGATACAGCAAACAGCTGAATGCGCGCAAAGAACGCCGCATATGCGTCGCTAAAAAAGTAGCGCACACCTCGAATATAACATTCACGCAAAGACGTGACCAACAGGCCACATGAGCCCTTACAGTCAACTTCTTATTCATCATATTCTGGTTGAATAGCTACACCGGTAGTGATTCATGGACTCTGTACCGCAATCAAGAGCAACACACCCACTGTATCGAGCAACACCTCGAGCACATGTGTAGGCGAAGTCCCTCGGACTCCCGAAAGGAGTGCTATACTGCACCATGATTGGGTGCACACCACCCAAATATGACACACACAACTGACGGAAGGACCAAAAGCCTACGCCTGATGTGGTTAGTGAGGACTGGTAAGTGAATGCCGCATTTGGTCTGACGATATCGTCAATCCCGAAACCTCCCATCCCCACCTCAAGCTATAAACTCCATGAGCAGTTGGCCAAACCAAAATTAACGTTTCTACAGTCATGATGACAGCCAATGGGCATGACCGGATTATATAGTCCAGCCTGCCCAGCTTCTAATCTGGGCGCAATTATGATTCAGCTAACAAATATACGACCACATTATTGCGTATAGAAAGGTGTTTAAAGACACAATGATCCAAGGAGTATTATATATACACAGCACTTCCCATCAGGCAAAGCCATGGCAATCGAAATCAATTTATCTCATCTCCAAATCAAGAATAATAGGAATGAGAGGAGTCAGGAAAGGAGTCAGCGCTAGTCTTCCCGTTTCAGTTGTGAGGGCTGAGCACAGATGCGCAGCCAGGGTCAACTCGACTACCTAAGCAAAAGCAGCAAGCACGCAATAGCAGAGATGCACAGAATCGCGTGCCTCAGTATCGCCAAGAATGACTGGAAGATCCAGCTCCTGCACGCCGACTAGCCCAGATTAGGGAGTTTGGCCCGCAGCAAGCACGGGGCAAACATAAAGCGCGGGGTTTCGCCAACCGTCACGGTTTAGAGCTTCAACTCCCTATAAACAAGAAAGGGCACCAGCACACCCATATGGGCGTCTTCAATTACGCCACACCCCTTCGAGATAGGACTAAACTGGCTCCAGCCATTAAGGCCACGCAGAGTTCCATTCAGCGGCTATGCAAGTCACAGAAGTAACATGTAACAATCAATAAAAATTCTAAGTGAAAACAAACGCTGGAGGGCTTACAATAATTTTCGCCGAATGCGCTCTCCACCGATCAAATTCGGGGAGCGGCGCTCTAAGACTCCAAGCAAACGCCGGAGGGCTTACAAAAATTTTCGCCGAATGCGCCCTCCACCGATCAAATTTGGGGGGGCGCTCTAAAACCCCATGCAAACGCCGGAGGGCTTACAAAAATCTTCGCCGAATGCGCCCTCCACCGATCAAATTCGGGGGCGATGCTCTAAGACTCCAAGCAAACGCCGGAGGGCTTACAAAAATTTTCGCCGAATGTGCCCTCCACCGATCAAATTCGGGGGCGGCGGCGCTCTAAGACTCCAAGCAAATCTTTGGAGGGCTTACAAAACTTTTCGTTGAATGTGCCCTCCACCGATCAAATTCGGGGGGGCGCTCTAAGACTCAAGCAAACTTTAGAGGGCTTACAAAAATTTTCGCGGAATGCGCCCTCCACCGATCAAATTCGGGGGCGCTCTAAAACTCCATGCAAACGCCGGAGGGCTTACAAAAATTTTCACCGAATGTGCCCTCCACCGATCAAATTCGGGGGTGGCGCTCTAAGACTCCAAGCAAACGCCGGGAGGGCTTACAAAAAATTTCGCTGAATGCGCCCTCCACCGTTTCAAATTCGGGGTGGGTGTGGGGCGCGCACTATCACTACCGAATTTAAACGAACGTGCATCCAACCCTCACAAAAATGATGATGGGAAAATGCTGAAAAACAGGCAAATAAGCAAGTTAGGCTTGCACACAGCAAGCGGGCCACATTCACGGTCACGCAGGGCCACATTCACGGTCACGCAGGACCAGGTACGAAAGATTTAAAGTTTTTCAGAAGGAAAGTAAACAAATTCAAGCATCAGCTGCAGTTTCGTCGGCAGGAGTCCGGGGCTGGGGCACGGCAGTTTCGATGGACGCCATCGCAGAAGAGTTATCGGCTCCGGCAGGATTTCCCTGTGCAGCACTTTCGGGTGCATTGGCCAGCTCCGGGGACCGCAGCGCGCTGGACGACGGTGTGCTTGCCACTGCAGTCGCTTCGCGCTCGTCCCTGGCCGCGATATAGGCCATAACCCGGTCGCGGATGACGGCTTCCTCCTTCTCATCTCCCTAGAAAAAGAAACGCGAAATTGGTTAGGCCAAACATTAAATCCCCGATTGCACCTGGCAAAAAGCTAACATATTCGGCGGTTCTTAATTACCTCAGCCCGACTTAGTGCCGCGCGTAGCAGGCTCAGGTTGCAGCCGCCAGAGCTCCAGAAGCCACTGAAGAATTTCACGGCTGTCTCGTGTGCGTCACCATCCGGGACCCAGAAGCGGTCCACGTCATCCGGGGCCGGCAGCGCATCCGCTTGGGGACAGCCCGCGTCCTTCAGCGCTTTGCATAAGGCGCGGACGGTTTTGAGGGCAGCCCAGTGGCGACCGAGCTCCATCTGGCCCTCCAAAGCAGCAAGCCCAGTCTTAAGGAACCTGGAGTAATCAAAGACGGTGGTATCCTCTCCGACGGTGGGCTCGACCACTTCGTCGCCAACTCCGACAACCAGGCGCGTGAATATGGCGGCGACTGGCCGAGTTCGTTAAGTTGTTGGCGGCGGGCAGATTTCTGCAGCTCGGTCTAAGTGTTGCGCTCCGTCTGGGCGGTGCGGGCGTCAGTTTTGGCTTTCTCCCGTGCCGCTTTCTCCCGATCAAGTTCGGCGCGCACTTTGGCCAGCTCATTCCTCAGCCTTTGCACCTCGGCTTCGCTTTCGGTGAGCTTGGACTCAACGAAAGCGACCGTGGCACAATTCTGCTTGGCAAGCGCAGCGCTTATGACGGATTGCTGCATGGAAAAAGCGAATCAGTACTCAGTAGCCCGAAAGGGAAAAGAAAAATGAATGTTCGAGATTTCTAACTTACTGACATAGCATGAAAGTTGATGGCAGACAGGAGCTCCAGGCGGTCCACTTTCGCCAGGTCCCTTTCGGTGGTGGTAGCCGAAAAGGCCGTGCTGCACTGCTCCGCGAATGCAATGCCTTCCGCGGGCGGCAGCACGCCGCTGGCATGGCAGTCCACCCCCGCGATTAAGCGGGCGTCTGAGGCCACCCCTAGAGCACAAGCAAGTTGGTAAGTCCTTTCACGGTCTGGGCTCATCTCCTCAGGAGATGAGCACCCCGAATACACGCGCACGTGGTCACACTAATTTGGGGCTCGCTCTAAGGAGAGTTTGCTGTGTCCAAAAAGGGCGCATGCGGCGGTTTCGGGGGTCATGCGACTTTGCTCGCGATGAAATCGGGACTTACCAGCTTTCCTGGTCACATAGGACGAAAGCGTGCGAGTGCTTTCAGGGATAGCAGGCGGTGGCATTGAAACGGGCACATTGGTGGCCGCTGGCGCACCCGCAGCCTTATGCCTTTTGGACATGTCAAAAACGTCCTCGGCAGCGCTAGCCAGCCTTTTAAAGCTGACGCCAAGGGAGCTCAGTGTCGGCTGCGGTTTCGGCGGCAGGCGGCACGGATCCAAAACACGCTTGCGTCCTCCAGCCATCGAGCTAGAGCCACCTATTTCCTCCTGGGAAGCCTGCAGCACACGAATCAAACACGTTCATTAGCCAAAATCAATAGAAAGCGAATCCGGAGGGTTCGCCCATATATGCAACGCGCAGCAAGCTCTACCATTTCAGCAGGCAAGGCATCAGGGACCCCCAGGAAGTCCAAGGAGAATTTAACACTGCGTTTCAGCGGTTTAGTCCATAGCCGCCCAGCCATTTCGCGGCATACCTGAACATCGTGGGGCTCGGATGTGGGTCGTTGCCAGTTCTGCATAGCACGTTTCCTCTTTTCAGCAGCAGCCGTGCTGGCAACGCGAGTGGACGCGGCCGGAGCAGGGCACGGAATCGCAGATGGTGGAGGAGCCCCTGAGCCAGAGCCGCTCGGGGCGTCAGCTTCCGTTACGTCGATAGTGGCTGCTCTCTTGGTTTTCTTCGGCCTGGGAACGGGGGCGGGCCTTTCCCCATATGGGATGCCCATGCAATCCAATATACGGTTCTTTCAGGGCGAATTTCCCAGCTTGCGCAGTTTCTTCTTGTGCTCCCTGTTGCCATATGGTCCGCACAAGCAATTGGCCATTTTCTCCAACGCTTCGACAAATTCGGCGTCCGATTTGAAGTGCCCCGGGCGCTGGAGAATCCAATCAGGACCCCGGTAGCCGTCAATGTCCTTTATAGGCTCGAATGTCACCAACTCACTTAGCAGCCACTCGTCCAATGCTATCATTTCCTCGGCCAAGTCACGGCTAGTCTGCCGACTGGCGGTGAGGGTATACGCCTCCGCGGCGGCATCATCAGCCGGCCCAAAAGCAACGCGAGATGGATGCGTCTCCCCGATCATGGGAGTCATAAGGGACACCAGGGAGTTAGCTCGGCAGCGCCCTACTCACTGCGCGGCTTCCACCTCTTCATCCGAAGCAACTCGAATATAGAACCAATGTTTACCCCACTCATCCCATTTCTCTTTGAAGGTGGGCACTAGACAGTTCCGGCCTTGTCCTGAGGTGGGCACGAAATTGTACGAGCCGTATTCGGCGCGAATGTTTGGTCGTCCCCCAACACGGCCGACTTTAGAATGGAAGTGGGTGTCATGCAAATTAACAAAGTTGGCAACGCTAAGCTCTCGGCCCATCGTCTTCATGGCCATAGCATATATGCTGAGCCGTGCGATCGCATTCGGTGTCAAATGATGGATCTGAAGGCGATACCGCTCCAGAACTGATCCGAAACACGGAACCAGCGGGAATCTCAGTCCTGCCGTAAAGAAGTCCCGGAAGACGACTGCCTCATACGGTTCCGGGTTCGGGGTGGTTTCGTCCCCTAGAGCGCGGCTCCTTTCACACTCGAAAGTGCTGAGAAGCCCGCTATGCTGATAGTAGTTGAGCCGGGCCTCATCAACCTTGGAGCGGCAGATGATGCTGGTGTGCCCTTCAATCTTGACCCGGCGACTCTTTCGGACCGGGCCGGATTCGGCACCTTCCCCCCTTCCGTCGCTGTAGCCACCGAGCTTCCCTCCGCACCCTCATCCGCGGCCGAATCGGCATACTCTTCATATTCCATCCCGGCACTTCCTTGACCGCTTACTGTGTCACCATCGGCTGGAGCCCAGACGGGTGCAATATCGGCAGGGGCTAAAGCCCGAATGGGTTCCACAATTTTGGGGGCCTCAAGATTGGCTTCAGAAGCATGCGCCATGATTTCTGATTCGGTCCGGATGGGTTTGGAGGCCGATTCGGAAGAAGAAGTTGAAACCCTGGAATTGCCAGAAGATGAAGACCCAAATCCGCTGGCCGTTCCCGTTGAATTCCCAGACGAAGAGCTCTCGGACATACTAGGCTCGTGACGACGGGGATCCGAGCTTCCGAACTAAAAAGAAAACGGAACTGCGCTCAAAACGCCGAAAGTGATCAAACTCCCCATCCCTAAACTGCGACCCCCAACCCCGGAAGCTAAACGAACGCAAAATAAGCGAAAGTGTAGAATTAGAACCTTACCGAATGAGATGGATGTATCCCGGATGCGGAGACCGGAAGAGGACCCACGGATGCGTCAGCGGCAGGCGAGGGGAGGCTAAGTGCGCGCCCCCTGTCACGCCTCCGCCTTTTATAGGAGGGGGCGGCCGTGGGAGAGCGGATGCGTCACTTCACGCGAATCGATGTAAAAAAAAACCAGTGACTGTCTCCTCATCCAGGGGGGCGGCGCTGGCACATTCGGCATGGCGTGATAAGACCGGCCCCGCCCGGAAGTGACAAGCTCTTCCAGACGATGCCGGAGGGCTACTGTTGGGGGCAGGGGTGGAATTGGCTACCCCGTCCCCCGCTATAACGCGCGCCTCTTGTGTTTTCTGTTTGCAGGCAAGGCCGATAGCGCGGGCTCGGCACGCATCCGGCGCCAGCTCTCGGCGCCTGCCGGGAGCCGCCGATAGCGTGGACTCGGCGTGCATCCGGCGCCTGCCGGAGCCGCCGATAGCGTGGACTCGGCGCGCATCCGGCGTCAGCACCCGGCGCCTGCAAGAAGCCGTCGATAGCGCGGACTCGGCGCACATCCGACACCAGCACACGGCTCCTGACTAGAGTCGCCGATAGTGCGGGCTGGGTTGCGCATTCGGCTTGACCGGGGGCGCATCCGGCAGCTTAGCTGGAGGCTGGCCTAGAAGAGCGTCGGTAAGTGGTTGGCCGACAAAGGTGGGCCCCTTGGGCCGTTTACTTGTTTGCCCTTGGTCGGCTCTTCGTGTACGTTGAAAGTAGAATTGTTAGGGGCAGTTCGGTCAAGAACGCAACACGACTTCCTATAAATACACCCCTGAGGGGACATTGTAAGGGACTTCTGGGCTCCGTGCATTTTAGCCGGAGGACAAGGAATATAAGGTTCGTGTTGTTTGTTCCATTTTGCTATTTTGTATTTCCGGTTTCAGCCCTTTAGGGGGTACGACCCTAAAGGGCAGAAACAACACGTGGTAGCCGGAGTCTTAAGACTAGATTAGGCGAGGTGCTTAGGCTAGTGCTTAATAGTGGATACACCCTATCATTGATTGGTATATCCATTCACTTTCCGACGTATATTAGCGGGGGCGGTTGTGACAGAACGCGGACCCCCAGTTGGCTCTATTTGCGTCAGGGATAGGCTATAGGGCGCCCATTTAAGTCAAAGGTCCGCTTGGAACGGGGATGAACCCTCTCCCGTTTGTCGGCCGACTTCCCTATCACACGATTGTCTAGGCATTAGTTTAGTTAAGTCATTACACTAGTAAGATTAGAACACAGGTGTTGGGGGCTGACCGGGACGTCGGCACCCTGCCCCCGCCAATCGGCCCATCCGAATGACTACGGCCGATATTACCCAAATCATATTCGGGTAATATGACATTCAGGTGATATGACATTTGGGTGATTGACATTCGGTTAATGTCACATTCGGGTAATATGACATTCGGGTGATTGACATTCGGTTAATGTCACATTCGGTTAAGTGACATTTGGGCGATATGACATTTGGTTGATTGTCCTTCAACGGAGGTGAAGCGCATTCGGCTGCTGTGGTGAAGCATATTCGGCTGCTGTGGTGAAGCAGAATGACAGATGACAAGATGGTATGGAATGCACCGGCTGGAGCCAGGTGGCAGGACTCACCTGATCACTGGTGTAGAGACAAGAAGCACCAAGGGCTCAAAGACGACGACGCCCTCACTGCCAGGAGAATATTCCCAGAATAAATTGTAGTTGGAAGGGCAAACTCGTCATGTAAAAGATCATGAGCGTGTATAAATAGCACCCCATGGGGTTTGTAAAGAGAAGGGACCCGTGCGTTTTAGCCGGGATCTGAATAATGCACTCGTAGTGTACATTCGTGTCATATCCTTTCGTGTTTTTTGTATTTGGTTTGTTGGTTTCGACCTGGGGGCAGCACCCTTAAGGCCAGAAACAACATTGGCGCCCACCGTGCTCGGCACGAATTTTCTCCACGAACGTAAAATAGCGAAGCCATCTTCGCCCTATGTCGGACATTTCCCGAAATGACAACAAATTGTCTTTGAAGCAAGCACTTCGTCTCAAAGCCGACTTTCATCACATTCGGCAGCGTCAAGCTACATTCGGCAATTGTTGTGCAGAATTTAGTAGAGCTAGGCCACTTTCGGCGACACATTCGGTAGCAACTAAAAATGTGATGCCACTTCGATGACTACAGAAAAGAGATAAGTATTATTTTTAGTTTGCGTCCAAAGTTTGCTTTCAACAACATGTGCATGCGCTAGATTGTAGAGTTTTTATCCAGCAAATTCTCTTTTTATCTACAAGCTTACGCTTCGGTTCTTTTCGCCCGGCAACAACCGGGCCATCCGAGCGTTAATCCTTCTACGATTCGGCTCTCGAGCAAGACGCCCACAAAAAAAAAAATCAATTGATTTATTAATCAAGATTTAGGGTCTTCAAAGCAGCAATAAATTTCCTAAAATATCCATCCAATATTATTTTTCATTGACTTAATCCGTTCCTTAGCATATTTAATATATTATCACTTTGGCACCGGAAGCCACCCAAAATATGTATCGGTGTTCGGTTAGTCTAGAGCATGATTGCTTTTTATAGATTCAAAAGGTCATAGTGACCGAACTCCGAAGTGCCCCGCCACTCATTCAGGACAAGTTTTCGTACCGGGCGAAGGGGCCAGATGTCTTGACTTTTTCCACAACTGTATACTTTTTTATTCTATACCGTACTAACCGGCTAGTCACTTTTAATTCTGCTTGTTTGGTATACGGAGTATTCCACAACATCATTTTACTGAGGAACAAATCGGGTAGGACACCGAATGCGTGGGCCGTCATGCCGAATCGTTTGATTCGGTCCTGCGGCATGCGTTCCGGTGCCGAGTGGGTCAGCCGGGCGACTGCCATACGCCGAAGGCGAGCGGGCAAAACCGGATGTGGGCACTCGGCTCACTGCGGCTGGATTCGGTTACGTGCCGTTGGCGCATGGCGTCCAGCGACAACGCCGGAAAAGAGCGGCGGTTGCTGTGGGGGTTATAAATCCGGTATACCACCATGGACAGTTCCAGGGCTGCTCGGCAAGACGGCCCAGACCAGATAAGACCCGGCCCATTACCGACCAGGCTGGTGGGCTGGACTTCAAGACGATGACGTGGTCCGCAACCGACCAGGAGGTGGATCACGCACAAGGATGCTTGTTCCGCAAGTATACTTAGTCGGTTAGGTCAGATAGAGTCCTTCTGGGGCATGACTTGATGTAACCGACCACCTCACGTGTACCTTTGGCTGCTCGGCTATATAAAGCGGCCAAGGACCCCCCTAGAACGCAGGCTATTCTCTGGCATCCTAACATAGAGAGCTTAGCGCTTCATTGTAACCCGACACTTGATCATACAGCATAACACGAGAAGCAGGACGTAGGGTATTACGCTTCCGAGCGGCCTGAACCTGGGTAAACCTGGTTGTCCTTGGTTTGTCTTGTTTCTCGAACGTCTAGATCGTAGATCGTAACACGCCCTTGCCGAAACTCACCGCCGTGGGATACCCCGTGGTGGACTGCCGGTTATCCGTAATCGACAGTGGCGCGCCAGGTAGGGGGTGGAGTTTTCGATCTCAAGGCAATCCAGATGGTTTCCTTCCCCGCTTCCATGAATCTCGAGGCCAGCAGCGCCTTCACCTTCGGATCGGTCACCTGGACCACCAAGATGGCGGCGCCCCTCGCCCCCGTGGAAGCATCCGAGTCGGTCTCAGCACCGCCCACTGGGCAGACGGTCCCAGCACCGCCCACCATGCAGATGGTCCCAGCACCCCGCCGTGTAGGATTCCCCCTTGCCCTCGGCAACGGCGGATACAACAGATCTCCGAGCACTTGTAGATCGGCTATCTTGCTACAAAAGAATGCCGATCGACAACTCAGATCTGATCGAGCTCATTGACCAGCAGGGTCGCGGGTTGGCCGAGATCACGAAGCTGGTTGAGGCCACGCAGGAGTTGATCCGCAAGGGGCCAGACTTTTCTGATTTCACACCCGTCCGACCACGCCGGCGAAGTTCTGTCCGTTGCAGCAATGCAGAACTTGTTGGCGACAACCAGCCCGTCGCTCGACCAGTGTCCTTCAGATCGGCTAGAAGTTCCCGTTGGTTAGATCCCAACCAGGACAGCCGCCTGATTCTGACTGAGCAGAGCCAGTGCAGAACGAACGTTCCTCCTCTCCCCAGGTTGAACGAGTTTATCGAAGCACGACAAAATCGCCAAGCACCTGCCCGACAGTACCAAGAACGCCGTGCTCCGCCGAACAAGTTACCTGCCGTAGATCCACCTGCTCCGCCGCATGATCCAACCGTTCTATCCTTCGGATTGAACAACGCGGCGTCGACATACACAAGGGACATCCAACAGCAGTTCGATGCGCTCTTGATCCAGGATGTCATCCCAAGGAGTCCTGTGCATGTGATCGGGATGGTGGAGATCTGAGAGTTAGACACGTCTCAGGATGCCAATCCGGACTCACCAACCATCTCCGAGCTGCTCGCAGGGTACTCCTCCAACTATGCCGATTACCTCTCCTCGGACGAAGATTACCTCATGGATACAGAACTCAATCCGACCACCGAGGACACGGCGATCACTCCCGACCACCGGGCGGAGGCACCCAGCAGCGCGCTGGATTTCCCTAAGTATCCGCCTGGTTTCGGACCGGCGATTTTGATGGTCAGCAATGATGAGCCCCCGGCTCCAAACGAGACGGACGCTCGGCGGTAGGCAAGGAAAGATCGTAACAACGATCGCGCCCGACGACGCATTGCCCAACGAAGGCGCTGGACCACGGCACCGACCCTGGCATCGCAACCTCAATCCTGAGTTCGACGGTGCTGGCGACCCAGTGGTCCATGAGACGCCCATGGCGAACATTGCTGTGGCCATGGAGAAATTGAAGCAGCTTCCCCCCGGGACCCCTGGACTCAACAAGATTCAGGAATTCCTCGCGGCGGCCGAGGACCAAGTGAATGACCTTCGTTCCATGGGCTCCATGGCCAGCTCTTACCGATCCCGCCGTTCTCGCCAGAACCGGAATCAACGTGAGCAGCGAGTCGAGAGTGGAGGGGACAATTCATCCTACAATGGCAGAAATGCCTATGAAGACAGAGGGGACTACGACGACCATGTCGAGCAACCAGGTAGGGCTCCACGATGTGCACGCCCTCAGAACAGTCGTCGACGCCCTAATCGCCAGCAAGGCAACCAGGGCCGACAAGACGATGAAGTAATCCAACCTGAGCGTCGGGACTTCCAAGAACGGATAGATGAGCGCCTCCGAGCACGCAGAAACATTGGCGGCATCCCACCCTTCTCCGAGGAGCTCAAGGCAGTCATATGGCCTAAAAGTTTCCGTACCTCGGAGATCCGGTCGTACGATGGCAAAGCAAATCCAGCCCACTGGATTATGCTATACGAGGTGGCCGTCCGAGCAGCAGGGGGTGACGAGTACGTCATGGCGAACTACCTCCCCATTGTGCTCAACAATACAGTCACCACCTGGCTGCTCCGGCTACAACCCGGGTCCATCCACAGCTGGGCGCAGCTCCGCCAAGTCTTCGTCGACTACTTCAAGTCTACTTGTGTCCAACCAGGGACCAAGTACGCCTTAAAGCAGGTCCGCCTTCGCCCAAAGGAGTCCTTACAACAGTTCATTCGGCGCTTTTTGGACCAGTGGAATCGCGTACTAGAGATCTCTCGGAGACAACGTGCCGAAGCATTCATCGATGGCTCGGTCCAACCACGTGGCCGAGACCTCCAAAAGGCTCTCCTCCTCAGACAGCCAAAAACCATGGAGGAGCTACTCGCCATCGTGCACGATTACACGCTCCTGGACGACGGCCTAAACCGGGGTGACGATGGCCCGTCAGACCCCAATTACCGTCGGAACAATTCCGACGACGAAAGTGACGCTGACCGACCACCGCGCCGACAAGAGGAGCGCCGCAACAACCAGCGTTTCATCCGTGGAACTGGTCCCCGTGACAGCGAGCCTAACTTTAGACGCTGTGGCCAGGACAACTACGGTGGTGGCAAACGTAACCAAAAACGCAACGACAACGCCGTCAACGCGGTTAAGGGGCAGAAGCCAGTCGGGGATGAGGTGCTCGACAAAATCTTTGCCCAGGACTGTTCTCGGCATCCTGGCAAAGGTCACACCATGGGCGAGTGCCGAGTTTTGACGGACGCTCTCATCAAGTCCGCTTCCAAGAGGCCTCGACCCAACCCCAAGGCCAAAAGCAAGCCCGCCGACAAGCCAGAAGAAGAAGAAGAAGAGGACGAGACATGAGATGTCAACCCTCGCCACGCGTTCAAGGAACCCGAGCGGAACTTCACTGCCGTGATCTTTGGCAGAAAAGTCGGGCTCAAAACATGTCACGATAGAAAGTTGTTGACTCGCGCCATCATCGCGATGCAAGAGCCCGATGGCCTTGTTGTCGATGTCAAGCTACCGGCATGGTCCGAGCAGCCCATATCTTTCAGCCGCAAAGATATGTGGGCACGCATCCCAGACGCCGGACGATTTCCACTGGTCCTCGACCCAGTGATAGCCAACATCCGCTCCAAGAACGTGCTCGTTGACGGCGGCAGTGCTCTGAACATCATGTTCTACCCAGCCTTCAAGGCACTTGGCATACCGCAGGAGCAACTACAGCCATACGACACACCGTTCTGGGGCATCATGCCCGGAAAGCCTTCTTACCCACTCGGGCAGATCACCCTCGACGTGCAGTTTGGGACCAAGCAGCACTTCCGGACCGAGCACATCACCTTCATCGTGGCCGACTTCGAAGGGACCTACCACGCCATCTTGGGCCGCCCTAGTATCGCCAAGTTCATGGCTGTCCCCCACTATGGCTACTTGGTGTTAAACATGCCCACCGAGCAGGGAACGCTCTCCCTACATGGCAACGTCTTCATGGCTCGAGAGTGCGAGACTGCCGCCTACGCCGCGGCAGAATTCCAAGACCTGCAACATGCTTTGCAGCATACCAGCCTGGGTGTCGACGACTTACCACCCGCAGAGCTCGAGGCACCTGTTGGAACTGGTCGGTGCCCGTCCAACAAGGTAAAGAGCGCGAAGACGGTCAGCCTCTCCGACGACGACCCTTCCAAGGTCACTAAGGTTGGAGCTGAGCTCGACCCCAAATAGGAAGACGTGCTCGTCCAATTCCTTCGGGACAATATCAGCATATTCGCATGGAAACCCTCCGACATGCCTGGTGTTCCCAGGGAAAAGGCTGAGCACTACCTCGATGTCAAAACAACTGCCAAGCCAGTCAGACAGAAGATGCGCCGGTTCGCCCATGACCGCAAGGAGCTTATTAGGATAGAAGTAGCCAAGCTTTTAGCAGCTGGCTTTATCAAAGAAGTGTACCACCCGGACTGGTTAGCCAATCCGGTGCTTGTTCAAAAGATGAATAAAGAGTGGAGGATGTGCGTTGATTATACAGATCTCAACAAACACTGCCCCAAGCAGGCATTCAATCTCCCTCGAATCGACGAGGTCATAGACTCTACCGCCGGCTGCGAGTTGCTCTCGTTTCTTGATTGTTACTCCTGGTATCACCAGATAGCCCTCAAAAAGGAGGACCAAGAAAAAACCGCTTTCATCACCCCCTTCGGTGCTTTTTGTTATACGACCATGGCTTTCAGTCTCAAAAACGCCGGAGCTACGTACCAACGGGCTATCCAGTCCTGCCTCAAAAAAGAGATCACCGACGATCTTGTTGAGGCCTACGTAGATGACGTGGTGATAAAATCAAGAACGGCGGACGCCCTGGTCACAAACCTCGAACGCACCTTCAAGAAACTCAATGAGTTTCAATGGAAACTCAACCCAAACAAGTGCATTTTTGGAGTACCGTCCGGTATCCTTCTCGGCCACCTGGTCAGCCAGGAAGGCATCAGGCCAAATCTCAAGAAGGTAGCTGACGTCCTGAAATTACGACCGCCCCGGTGCGTCAAGGACATCCAAAAACTCACTGGGTGCCTAGCCGCCCTGAGCAGATATATCTCCCGCATGGGTGAAAAAGGACTCCCCTTTTTCAAACTGCTCAAAGCCAAAGAAAAGTTTGAATGGACCGAGGAGGCCGACCAGGCTTTTAAACAGCTTAAAGCTCACCTCACCTCTCCTTCACTCCTGACAGTCCACAAGCAGGACAAGGAGTTGCTCCTATACATAGCCGCAACGACCAACGTGGTCAGCACTGTGTTAGTAGTCGAGCGTGAGGAGGAAGGACACATCTATGGAGTCCAGCGTCCCATATATTACATAAGCGAAGTGCTCAGCGAGTCCAAGCAGCGGTACAATCAAGTACAAAAGCTCTTATACGCACTCCTGATCACCAAACGCAAGCTGCTCCATTACTTTCAAGCCTTCAAAATCACGGTTGTTACTGACGTACCACTCGATGACATCCTTCGCAATCGAGACGCCAGTGGTCGGATCGTGAAATACGCGCTAGAAATATCCGAGTACACACTCCAGTTTTGCGCCCGACGGACGGTGAAATCACAGGCCTTGCCTGACTTCATCGTGGAGTGGACGGACATCAGCCTACCCCTCGCCGATTCAAACGCCGAGTACTGGACAATGTACTTTGACGGCTCCCTAAACATCCATGGTGCGGGGGCTGGTGTCTACTTTATTTCTCCTTCCAAGGACACGATAAAGTACGTTTTGCGTATCCACTTCAAAGCATCCAACAACGTAGCCGAGTACGAAGCAGCCTTACACGGCCTTCGTATCGCCGTTGAACTTGGCATCAAGCGACTCATGGTCTATGGGGACTCTGCTTTAGTCATCAAGCAGGTCAACAAAGATTGGGATACAGTCCATGAAAAGATGGACGCCTACGTTGCCGAAATTCGCAAACTTGAGAACAAGTTTTACGGCGTGGAATTCATCCACGTTCATCACGAAAAGAATGTAGGAGCCGACGAGTTGTCCAAGCAGGGCTCATCCCGTGCCAAGTTACCCCCTGGTGTTTTCGTTCAAGATTAATCAAACCTTCGATACCCGATCAGGTTGAACATACACCAGAACCCACTTCAGAGGTCAATATCCTGACCACACTGCACAGTAACACCAACGTCGAGGACGACGATGGTCTCCTCGGCCCGGCGGCGAGATGATGAGGGTACAGAGTCAGCCGACCAGGCGACGCCTCTCCAAGAAGACTGGAGAGAGCCCTTTATCAAATACCTGAATGACCACCTTGTCCCGGAGGACAAACTTGCTGCCCAACAAACCGGTCCGCAGCCAAAGCCTACGCTATGGTCAATGGCGAGTTGATGCGCAAGGCACCCAAGTCCATCATCTTCCGAGAAGTGTATCACTAGGAAAGCCGGGATCGAGCTTCTTAAAGCCATCCACGAAGGTACTTGTGGTAACCATGTAGCGTCCCGGACACTTTGGTCGGCAAAGCCTACCGGGCGGGTTTCTCGCCAACTTGCCGTTATCGACGCCGAAGATTACGTACGACGGTGCGTAAAGCCGCAAATGTTCGCCAAGCGATTCATGTCCCGGACATGATTTACAAACAATCCCAAATGCTTGGCCCTTCTCATGCCGGGACCGGACATGATTGGCCCTTTCAAACCAGC
The DNA here is from genome assembly GCA_018135685.1 of Themeda triandra. NCBI lineage: Eukaryota > Viridiplantae > Streptophyta > Magnoliopsida > Poales > Poaceae > Themeda > Themeda triandra. The sequence goes on along the minus strand of JAENPR010001041.1, from coordinate 166,150 downwards.
TCTCCGGCGGCCACACCAACGTCTTCGTGCTTATTGACAAATTCTCCAAGTGGATTGAATACAAACCAGTCAAGAAAGCCACAGCCGAGAAGGCAGTCCAGTTCCTCGACGAGGTCGTCCACAGATATGGTGTCCCAAACACCATCATCACCGATCTGGGCTTGCAATTTACATGTGATGCATTCTTCAATTATTGCGACGACAGCCTGATCAAGGTCAAGTACATTTCCATCGCTCACCCGAGAGCTAATGGACAAGTTGAACGTGCTAACGGAATGATCCTCGACGCACTCAAAAAATGAGTCTTCCAGGTTGACACCATGCTCAAACCTGGTCGATGGCTCAAGGAGTTATCCACAGTGGTCTGGGGACTGCGTACCCAGACCAGCCGCAATACAGGAGTCTCACCATACTTTATGGTGTATGGCTCGGAGGCTGTCATACCAGCCGAGGTCGCTTTCCATTCCCCACGGGTAGCCTACCACGATGAAACCACCTCCGACGAAGCTAGAGAGGTGGACATAATCGCTAAGGAAGAGCAGGTCCTCGAGTCATGTGCTCGGACTGAGAAGTACTTAGCCACGATACGATGCTACTACAATCGCAACGTCCGAGGACGATTGTTTGTGGTCGGCGATCACGTGCTCCGTCGTATTCAAAACACGGACGGCCTCCACAAACTATCACCAAGGTGGGAAGGACCGTACAGAATTAAGGCTGTAACACGCCCAACATCGTACAGGTTGGAGACACTGGATGGAGTCGAAGAGCCAAACTCTTGGCACATAGAGATGCTCATACGCTTTTACCCATAAAGATATGTATCTTGTACCCATGTTTTTTTCATTAACAAAGTTTCTCTGTTATCATCTCTTTTTCGTCCTATTGCAATTTCTTTTCAGAAATTCTGCACCACCTTGCACACATGCGCCCTGCATAAGTCACATCTAAACTTTGCGTTTCACTCGCCGAGAACGATTCGAAAAGGTCCCGCGTCTCGGTCCTCTGTCGATGTGCTACAGCTCCGCGCTACACGACACTAGGAGATCCGGCAGGCACCCTCTAATAAGTACATAGGATCGTACCTAGTGATCCCGGCGTACCATGCTGTTCACTAGTGCGTCCCTTTGTCACTTTGACAGAGCTAATCGCTTCGTGAGTGGGCGTAAAACTTATTTGTCGACATAACTTTCTAAAAAACATTTTTGCATCGAGTTATGCATAACGGTCTAATTAACAAACGGCAAAATACTTATCACCCGCTTAAGTATGCCTACATTGTCTGCATCTTAACACGGCCTTAAGTTTTGTTTCGAGCACCCCGTGCTCAGCACCACTTATGTACAAGTTTTAAATAAACAAGTTTAAAACAAGGGCCCTACTGACCACCATTCTCCGCTGCAGGGTCCTCGATGAGTGTCATGTCGCCGACCAGCTGTTCAGCGACAGGGACGAAGGTGGCTCGGAGCTTCTCGGCTTTAGCATCGCTAAGTTCCGGTGCGATCCCGAGCGCGACGGTGGCTGGATCCGCCGCCGCCACTCTCGAGCGGACCACTGCCAGCGCCGTGGACACCGCATATGTGCCCGCCCACATGACGAGATCCTGCAGTGCCGGCCATAGCCGTTGACACTGGTCTCCGACCACCGTGTCCTCGCCGACCGGGTCCGCTGGGTGCACCTCCTCCGGGAAGACAGCACGGAGAACCGGCTTGATGTGCCCGGTCCTTCGATCAATCTTCTTTTGGAGGTAGGCGCAGGTCTCTCACAGGCACTGGAACTGTGCAGTGTGCCAATCCTTAATATCTGCAGCCGGCAACAATGTGGTTAGCATGTGCTGTTAGATCCAGTACATGGCAGACAACCTATGCAATTGATCTAAGTTGTACAACTTACCGGTCAGCTCCGCGATTTGCGCAGCATCCGCCTTGGCCTGCTCCTGGGCGGCCTCCAACTGCTTGGCCAGAGCGGTTTTCTCCCGCTCAAAGGCAGCAGCCTTCTTCTCCAGCCCTGATGCAGAAGTAGAAGTTATCACATTTTCATGGCAACAGAACCGTGCTTAGCCTGGTTACAAAGGATACGGTCACATACCTTGTCGGCCCTCCTCCAGCAACGCCACCTGTTGCTCCAGCGCCAGTTGAGCAGCCTCCTTCTCGGCGAGCCGGGTCTCATAGACCTGCGCTTGCGCCAGCATGTTGGCTTTCTCCTCCCGGAGGGTCCTGCACTCCTCATCAATCGGCGCGAACCGTTGAATGGTCCGCGCACACTGGGCATTGGTGGTCTGCAGGGTCTATAGACAACAATACAGTCAGCATGTGCTCCGCACATCGATTCATCACAAACACCAAAACAACCATACCTGGATCCGGGAGGTGAGCGTCTCCAGGGCCTCCCTAATTCCCTCCTCCATCACCTCCTCAGGCACCTCATCATATGAGGTCCACTCTTTCCCCACCATCCTCGAAATCACGATACGATTCGGAGGAAAGGAGGTGGCGGGTGCCTGAGGGGGCTCCCTATGGATCTCTTCCACAGGAGAGGACGAGGGACTGGGCTGAGCAGTTGCTCCGGGCTCCTGCTGGGCTGCTGGCTCCGGCGTAGCCTGCGCGGTCGGCCCTAGGGTGGCCCGCGCCGGCTCCGGACTCGGCTCGGTGGGGCGACGGACGGGCTCCGGCGACGGGACCATCTCCTGCTCCGCTGGCTCCTTGGCCCGTGGCGTCTCCACATGTGGCGGAGCACTGGTGGCATCCGCCTCGCCCTGCTGGGGCTCTGCGCTCGACGCCGCAGCCACTGCTGGTGGTGTGGCAGCAGTCCGGTGGAGCTCTGGGTGGGGCCAGTACTTGGCCGACTACATATTAAAAACATCGACATAAACACATAGCTGATTTTCAAGCAAGCAATTACAACTGAAAGTACACAGCTACTTACCGGCAAAAGCCGCCCTTGAACTTGGGTACGCCACCGCTCCTCGGGGCCCCGCCTCCAGACCCTGCACTGGGCTTGGGGACTGCCTTGGGCGGGACCTGCCGCCCACCCGGGGACTGCTCGGCGCCCTCCTTGGTAGCCGCCCCCGAGGTCGGCGTAGAGGGGGCGGCGGCAGGCTTCGGCTTCGGCGGAGCAGGGGTCGGCCCGACGTTCCGCGGCGACCGCCGCGGCACTGGTTGGGGCGACTTAGAGCCGCCACTCCCATCCCCGGCGCACTCCTGGCGCTTGCGCTGGTGCTCGGCTATAGTGATGGTGTCGTCGGAGTCCGACGACACCGGGCTGTCCGTAGCCGGCCTCTTGCTGCTGACCTCAGCACCGGCCTCCTTGCCGAGGTTTAATTTACCCCCGGTGCCAAGGTTGGCCGGCTTCTTCTTCTCCTTGGGGGCTGCACCGGCCGGCGGCTTCATTGCCGCGCGTCGTTGCCCCCTGGTGGTCGCTCCCACCACAATCTCACCATCATCATCATCATCTTCAGGGCTAAGGTCCTCGACCTCGCCCTGGTCGGCAGTCCTCTGCGGACGCCGCTGACCACGAAGGGCATCGCCCTCTGGCCAGTCCTCAACTGGTGCAGCAGAAAAATACTGGATGCTTCGTCCCTGCACACAAGATAGTCCCAGTGCTCAGCAATATATCACTGGTCAAACACAACAACACATTGCACAGAAAGTAAACTTTTTGTCGCATTACCTCTGGTGGTGGGTTGCTGAGATGGTAAGGCAGCTGCTTGGTGGTCGGCAGAGAAGTATTTGAGTTATACTTCTCAAACAGGACCGAGAGCAGATGGTGGACGTCGTTCTCGTCGGCCTTCTCGTCTGTCTCCCGTGCTGGATCCTTCACCCCACTGTATTGCCACAGTGGGTTGATTCTTTCCTTGCACGGTTGAACGCGACGGACCATCCACATCCCGGCCACCAGCGCCCCGTTCACCTTCTGGTTATCAATCAGCGCCAGCAGCTCCTCCACCTGGACATCTCCAATAGGTGGTGCTTCTCCCCACCTGGGATTCGCCTCCGGGATCTGGTGGATGTCGCATGGCACTTTCCTCCCAATGGCGACATCCTGGCTCATATAGAACCAACTCCTGTTCCATTTCTTGGGGGCGGAGTTGAACTTACTCCCCAGCCAGGACGCGGCCAACCCATCCCGGAGCCGGATGTAACATCCCCCGGCCACTTGGGACCCCCCGGTCTCCCCCTTCTTGCGGAGCACGAAGAAGTGGCGGAACAAATTGAAGTGGGGGGGATGCCCAAGAACATCTCGCAGTATGCGACGAAGATGGACACGGTCAAAATTGAGTTGGGGTCCAGGTTGCATATGGAGATGGACCACCATATGCATAGGTCCCAGAGGAACCCGTTCACCAGCTGCCCCAACCCGCGAGGAAAGAAATCCTCGAAGACGACGAACTCACCTAGCAACGGCGTCGGCTCGTCCTCGCCGCGAGGCTCCCCCACACTCCCATCTCCCGTGGCGGCAGGTACCCATGGTCCGCCAGCGCCTGGAGTGACTCCCGGGACGAGGTGGATTGGACCCAATCCGGCCGGCGCCTCCCTGACTCCCCGCCCTTCGCGCCCTTCTTGGTCGACCGCTTCGCACCCATCTCCGGCGGCGGCGAGTCGATGCGGTGGTGGTGAAACCCTAGCAGGATGAGCAGCAGCGGCGGCTAGATCTACATGGCGCAGCGGTTCCGGCGCAAGTGCAGGTGACCGGATCTCGTCGGTTGCCCCTGCTGGTGCTGGCTGCGCGGCGGATCTGCCGGCGAAATGGACGGCGGTGGCGGCGGTTTTTCTCTAGAGTGCAGGAATGCGGAGAGCTCGAGAAACTGCTTGAGTGCGAGTGCAATGAGTGCGGAATCGTCTACCCCCGGTGGCGCCAGCTATTTATAGTCTCCGGATGACGTCCGGTAGACTTCTAGGGTTGGCCCCCCTCTGACTCATGTGGACCGCCCCATTTTTTACCCTAGTGGGCCGCGGTCCCATGGGCCGTACTTTCCATGTGCGGCTGCCAGATTTTTTACTATTTCCGGTAAATTTTTAAATGGGCCCAGTTCCCTTGGCACTGCACATGGGCCTCATTTTTTATCCCGGGGACTGCCCAGTCAGCTCCCTGGTAGTCCTTTTTATGAACGCCTATGTCCTTGGTCCTTGGAATTTTTTCCTGTTCTGTTTCCTAAACAGAGGGCCGTAGGTATTTGGTTTGGACTTTTTTCTTAAAAAGTTCAATAGAACATATACTATCTTCCATCGAACTTGGGGACTACGTGGGCCCATGTCACCTCGCGGTGACTTAGGGCCTACTGTTTCTTAATAGTTCTGGTTGATTTTCTTCCCTGGCTTACGTTGCGCACTGCCCTGACATTTCTGTCACGTGTCAACGTGGGCCCACGTCTCAGGACAATTAAAAAGAAAAAATTCTTTTTTCTTTTTGAGCACCATGCATCCTTCGACAAGATCAACAGCTCCCTGACATAACAGTGGTCGGACACAGACTGCTCGGGAAATCTGCTCGGATGAATGTGGTCGGCACTACGTGTGGTCAGCACTGCATGTGGTCGGCACCACGTGTGGTCAGCATTTGCACGTGGTCGGCACTACGTGGGGACAGCGCCGTACGTGGTCGGCACTACTATGCGTGGTCAGTACTATGCGCTCGGCACATCATCACCAGCGCTCAACGTGGTCTGCATCTACATTGCTCAGCACAGGTCAAGACGATGGACTTTCCTCAAGATACATGGTGCTCGGGGACTAGCTGTGGGGGGTATAAATCCGGTATACCACCATGGACAGTTCCAGGGCTGCTCGGCAAGACGGCCCAGACTAGATAAGACCCGGCCCATTACCGACCAGGCTGGTGGGCCGGACTTCAAGACGATGACGTGGTCCGCAACCGACCAGGAGGTGGATCACGCACAAGGATGCTTGTTCCGCAAGTATACTTAGTCGGTTAGGTCAGATAGAGTCCTTCCGGGGCACGACTTGATGTAACCGACCACCTCACGTTTACCTTTGGCTGCTCGGCTATATAAAGCGGCCAAGGACCCCCTAGAACGTAGGCTATTCTCTGGCATCCTAACCTAGACAGCTTGGCGCTTCATTGTAACCCGACACTTGATCATACAGCATAACACGAGAAGCAGGACGTAGGGTATTACGCTTCCGAGCGGCCTGAACCTGGGTAAACCTGGTTGTCCTTGGTTTGTCTTGTTTCTCGAACGTCTAGATCGTAGATCGTAACACGCCCTTGCCGAAACTCACCGCCGTGGGATACCCCGTGGTGGACTGCCGGTTATCCGTAATCGACAGTTGCCGAATGTGAACACCGAACTCACGTGTTCCTCTGCATGCACAGGCTCGAAGCTATATTGGAAAGTTTGCTCTACCCAAAACTCCTTTTTTTTCCCCTCATGTGCATGCTGTCCATTCCAATTTAAGCAACATGTCACCTATCTTATTTTAACCACTTGACTATTTCCATTTCATACTAATCTCCATCACCATGTGTTCACGCATGACTGCACTTTTTGACTGCTGAAGAACGATCCGGTCCCTATGGTTTCGGCACCTACATATAGATAGTGCATCAAAAACAACATCGCCGTTTCAGCATGCAGAAACCAGTCACCGAAGGATTCGGCGTCCCTCAGCCTCGACATTTTCGCCCAGGCCTACAGGAAAGAGCCACTGTTCAGCAAAAGGGCGATCCCTGCTTCGCCATTCGCGCTAATGCTCAGGATGCGAAGGGTCATTTACTGCTTCACCATGCAGTTGCTCTGAAAGCGAAATGATGACTTCTATTACGCCATGCCGCTAATGAGGAAGCAAAATGACATTGCGTTTCCAAGCTACCCTTAAGAACAGAAAACATTTTTAGTGTTATCATTTCAGCACTGACAACCACCCGTAATATGTCTATTCTATTTTGAATTTCAGGGTTATGCGGCCGAGCATTAGTGCATTAGAATTGCACCGGCCGGCCACGGCATGCGCGGTAATCAGCGAGACCAAGGCCAAAAAAAAAACGAGTATATGAATTATACTTCCGAGGCTTCACCAAGATGGAACGCTTTAGTTTTCAAGATGACGCGACCCAGTCAAGTGGTTGCATTCGCTTGCACTTTCACCAAAATGACACATACTCAGTTAGGTTTGCAGCAAAACTCAAGATATGTATTATTAGTCACATTCAGCTCTTACCTTTCGAGCGAAGCAGAAGTGCTTTATCATATTTTTGCTCTCTCATTTATTCAACTAATATTATTTTATATGGGGAGTGAGATTTCACTGTTTGTCATATTTCTACACATGTCTATTTATTCCACTAATCTTGTTCTGGACAGTCCATAGCCGCTGGGGTGAAGCGCGAGATTACTCTCACCAAAGCTGCCGTCGAGCTATTAGCCATGGTACCCAGTGAAGGGATGTTGGTGTTCGTTCCAAGGACCGAACACCAGCAAGTGTTGACCGAAGACTAGAACGAAAGTAAAAGACGAAAGCAAATAACGAATGCTTACAGCGAAATGAAACAACAACTTTATTCCATTCCGGCCTCCGTCCGTTTACAAAATGCCCCTGGGGTCTATTTATAGTAGTCCGTGGACTTTTACATGACCAAAATGCCCCCGAATCTAAACTTCTATCTTTAACCATGTGAAGGGCGAATTGTCTTTTCCCCTCAAACCGACCTTCGTGACCGCCTCCAAGGTCCGGTCGAACCCAAGACGGCCCAATTCGGCCCACGAAGCTCGGCCCATCAACCACCCGTCACAAGCCAAATATCCGCACAAGACAATAAAACCAAGTCAGAAATCGAAACCCATTTTCGCCTCAGCTTTCGACCATAACGCGAAAGCTGTGACTTACTTAGCTTTTGATTCACGAAAGCGCGACTCGAGACGAAAGCCGAGACCCACTCAGCTTTCGACCACTTGAGTCGGCGAAAGACTTTTGCCCCTCGTCTTTCGCCCACAGCTTTCGACTGCCGAAACCCGAAAGCGCTGCTAAAGGCAAAAGACTTTGCCTCTCAACTTTCGCCCATAGCTTTCGACTGCCGAAACCTGAAAGCGCTGCTCCAGGCGAAAGACTTTGCCTCTCAACTAACGGCGGTGAACTGGCGAACGGGGGTCGACCACTTCCGATCTACCCCCAACAAGTAGCCCCTTAGCGCCGCGCGGCTTAACTCATTTGGCCAAGACACGCTAATAATCTTTCGCCAACGCCGCCCCCGAATTTGTTTGAAAAATCTTTAAACTTTGATTTCTCGACTTTTGAAATTTGAGTTTTGAGTTTTTGACCAAATTTTAAATTTCCCGCCATTTTCCTCCATTAATGCTGAAATTTCTCATTTTCTTGTTTTATTTTTAATGTCTGTATCCTCTCGGGATTCGTGCACAGCGGGGCGATCGCGTCGGCTCGCAAATCGAGGCAACCGTTGCCGACCGCGCCTATATAAGCTGCGCCCCCGGTGGATCTCACCCATTTGCAAGCCGCCGCCTTCACGCTCGCGCTGGTTCCTTTCGCTTATTGCTTTCGCTAGGCGCTTTCGCTTAAACGGCTACGCTTGGTGCTTCCGCCGGCACTTTCGCCACGGGAGCCCGTGGTGCTTTCGTCCCGGGAGTGAAGCCTGGTCCGACTTGCTTTTGGTAAGTTTTGTCTTCTAGCTTTCGCCTTCGCTTTTATTTCTACTTTCACGTGTTTTTTATTTCGGTCTTTCACGTTTTTAGATGGCGAGTGAATCTTCTTCCGCGAATTCCTCTCGCTCTAACTCTTGAGCATTCGTCTTACGCTAACGACGAGGAAACCAAGCAAGTCCCTACTAGCTCTAGTTCGAAGACGCTCGAGAAAGTGAAGAGCAACCTGCTCCCCAATTGCTTCTTTACGCTGCGTGCTTTTGATGCAGCGGAAGAAGATGTCGAAATTGACGATACTTTCGAAATTCCTACTTTTCTTCCTACGGACGGAATTGATCTCTCTCATCATCCGGATGACCAATGCGAGCCCGATCTTGATGAAGCTCCAGTGAATGATTCCCGACGCCGGAGTGATAATGAGCCGGAGGATATAAATGCGGAAGTTCTCGACCTCCCGAGGCCAATCTTAAGCCGAAAGATTACCCTCGTGTTCCGGTTTATGAGTTGAAAGTGTCAAAAGTTGATGAGGATGAATTGGATAGTTATGTGTCGAAAGGATACATGACTCAGGCAGTTCGTGATAGATGCAGAGCTCCGGAAGATGAGACTATCCCTGAGCCCAAAGAATATGAAGCTATCGTTTTTCGTGACTACTTCCGAGCTGGGCTGACCATTCCATGTGAACCGTTTGTTGAGGAAGTTCTTGGGAAATTTGGACTGCAACTTCACCATCTTACGCCTAATGGCATTAGTCGTCTCGGATTTTCGCTATGGGACTAAAGTTCATCGGTTGCCCACTTAATTCCGAATCATTTGTGCGGAATTACAGTGGTTATGGAAGATTGGACACCAGATCCGATAAGAAAAGGAAAATTCGGTACACTTCCAAATATGGTGGCTATAACTTCACCTCTCGCCTCCATAATCACCTCCAAACTCTGGTACCATTTTACAAGGGCAAATGGTCAGGCTGGAAGGATCATTGGTTTTATATTCGTGTCTGTGAGGCAGAGGATGTTGAAGCTGCGAAAGCTGAAGGATTGGAGAAGGCCCATCCTTTAGTGTCTCAGCTTTCGCCAATGGTGGAGGGAGCGAAAGCTGAGTTTATTCCGAGCCGGGCTGAGGAAGAGGCTAGCAAGTTTTTCCGCGAACCGCTTCCAAGCGGACTAGCCATGACTTGGTGGAAGAATGGATGGTATTGGGGCGATTGCCTCTTGACCCTAAAGTTGTTTTCGACCATTTTGTCTCAACTCCCTCAGGATGTTCGGCTCCTGATACTCATTTCGATCATCTAACAGAAGCTGACAAAACTAGAGTATGCGGAACATATCGAAAGTTGTGTCTCTAAGATATTCGGTCCTTATGGCGAAAAAGAACATAAGCTATGCGTCCAACTCGGATTGGCTGGCGCACGAATAAACCGAATGTTCGATTTGATTGGTGTTCCGTACTCTAACAAAATCGATCCTCAGTCTGTTGAAGACGCGGAAGCTGTCCCAAAAAAACGTGGACGAAGGGGACGCCCACGATCGACCCGGGGACGCGGTGGGCGTGCATCGAGGACTCAAGTCCTTGAACAGAAAAAGCGAAAGTCACGTTCTTGGGAGGTTCGTCGTTCTGAACCTGCTGATGTTAAATTCGGAAGGGAAATTGCGAAAGCTGTTAAACCAAGTTGCGGTGTGACTTTCGGTAGAACCCGGGCTTGGGGAATGTCTCTTTATGAAATGGTTGGATTTGTTTATTTCGATAGTTTTGTGAATTCAAGCTTTGTTTTCCAAATTTTTCTATTTAAGTGATAGACTTCATTTGTTTTTACGACATCCTCGAGTCGAAGAAGAAGAAGAAAATACTATGGCTGGACGTGCCAAGATTCCGGATCCTCGGATCTTTGGACGACGATGACACTACGTCATTTTTGAACCTTGGGTCCAACCTTGGCGAAAAGCGTTCCGCCGCTGCATCGGATAAGGAACTGAAGAGATAGAAATTTTCTGCTCTTAAGATTAATGAGCCTGCTACGGCTCCTAAGGAAACTTCGAAAGAGGTTTCGAAAGTATCTAGCCGGCGCCAATCGCCGAAAGTTGGTAAGTCTCGATTCTTCAAAGAGTCTTTGGTTGAGAACATCTTCCGGGGTCACCTGTTCGGACACGGCGAATTGGATTTAGACTCATGTTTCGACGATCATGGCGAGATGGTGGTTTATTCTGGGACCAGTTCTTCCGAAGAGCGTGACCCCGGTCGAGAAAGAGCTTACAAGATCTCAAACTCTCTTAGGTTTCCCGCAGACACTCGCTTAATGGCGAAAATTGGGCACGAGGAGATGGGCATTTTCCCGAATGCCGCGGCGCTGCAGGCCACTGATGAAGCGGCCAAGTCCTTCGGGATGCCGCAAGTTGAGAATTCTTTGCTACGGTTCAACCGTGATGGTCTTCACGATGCTTTGCAACTTCTCACCTTATCCGGGTAAACCGCTATTGAGCTTGTTTATCTTTTTAGCTTTCGATAATTTTCTAATTTGGTTAAGCTTTCAATATTACGTTTTTAATCTTTCGACTGTTTTCTTTCATGAAGGTGGTGATGTTGAACCACTCTCACTTCAAGAAAGACGAAGCTAAGATCTCTTCTCTTCGGAAGACAATTACTGAGAAAGATGAACGGATTAACAACCTGGAGAAGGCAATGCAGAAGTTGAAGAAAGATCTTGAAGAAGCGAAAAAGAAGTCTGAAGCTCTTGACGCCGAAAAGGTTTCGCTTGCGGCGGAAGTTCAGCTCAACCAGACTGTTGACGAGCTGCGTAAGCACGAGGAAGATTTTCTGAAGGACCTCAGCGTCGAAGGATGGAAGGTCTTCCTTGCTTATAAAAATCTGGTTGAGGGGGTCGGCTCGGAAGTTGAGCTGCCCCAGAACTTGCCGCCTGTGGAATATATGACTTGGCTGGCGGATGAGCTTTCAAGCTATGAGGACATGCAGAACACCGGCCGTGACTTTGCTGCCCTTGAATCCATCAATGCTTTCGCACAAGCTCTTCGAGACCATGGATGCCCTCATGCATCCGAAATGGCGATTAAGGCACCCAATGAGTATTATAAGTGCCACGCCGATGCGAAAGCTGATGCCAATTGCTTTTATGATGAGTTTTGGGTGAAAGGCGGCCATGACCTTGCGCTCATTCGTGCTGCCATTTCGCGTGTTCAGGTGGCGTATTGTTACTTTCGACTTTCGGTTATGCTTTATTATTTTTCTTTAAACTATTGACCTCTTCTCCCCCTTTTTTGTAGACTTCGGATGAAAAGAAGGTTATTAGAGCGAAAGTTCAGGAGTTCATCGATGCTAGGAATGCTCGTCAACGTGCTGCACGCGGAAGCCCAGCTGCTGGGGCAACTGGCGAAGCACAACCAACACCTTCTGTCGCAGCACCATCTACCGAAGAGGCTGCGAACACCGAGAACACTCCTCCTGCCGGCATCGATACTTCCGCCCAGAACGACCCACCGGTAGCTCAGAATTAGGACCCATGCTTTTGGAAAACAATGTGTGAACTGTGAAAGCGCGATGCTGCGCGGATGTTGTAAAACTCTTGATGCTTTTGTTGTATCTTAGGTACTTTCCATTTTTGTTTTCTTGCATGTTTTGACAGGTTGATGAGGCTGACTTAGCTGATGCGGTTGAGATTTTTCCTCTTGCTATTGCAAAAGGTGACTTTCATGTCTCTGGCGAGTCATGGAATCGCTATCGCCAGCGACATCCACGACAATCCTTAGGCGTTTTCCTGCGTTCGCGCTTAAGACAAAGTCTTCGGACTGCCGAACAGATTGTGAATTTTTGGAGTCATCGCGACACTGCCTCTGGTGAAGGACCTTCCGGAACCATGTTTTTCGGAAGCCCTCCCAAAGTTCTGAAGGATGAACCTTATGAAGATGTTCCCTTAGAGCATGCTCGCTATAGTTTTATTCCTCACTACAAGCTTTTCGGTCTAATGCAACGCCGAAGAATTGCAACGTAGAAAATTTGGTTGTTAGAGATCATTGTATTACAACCATTCTAAAAAATGGTAGCGATACATGCCTTTAATACAACGGTTTTCAAGATGTTGCAAAGCTCGTTGCATTTGGTAGACGATATTGCAATGGTGAAAAATGGTTGCGTAGAATTGATTTTGGTTGCAATTGTGTGATAGTACTGCAACTACATTTACGTTAGTTGCATTTGGTTTTGACTATTGCTGCAGTTTTTTTGTGTTGCATAAAATTTGACAAGCGTTGCAAACGCTAGATGCTTAATGCAACGAGAACTCTTGGAGGCGAAGCAAAAGTGGGGGGTCAATTGCAACCTTTTTGGTAGTTGCAATATACTTTGATATGGTTGCAAGTGCTAGATTTTATTGCAACGAGGTCTCTGGGGTCGAAGCAAAAATTGTGTTCAAGTGCAACGCTTATTTTTTGTTGCAATATACTTCGATAATTGCAACGAGAACTAGAAGGCGAGGCTGATTTGGATTGGACCATATCACGGGCCATACATGTAGCTGGGAGTGTGGTGTTCTTTGTATTTATCTATGATTATTATTAATATAATAATTTATTCTCTATGATTTTATCCAAAATAAAAAATGCGGGAGTTGAGGATCGAACCCTGCACCTCACAAAGGAGATAGGGCGAACAAACCACCACGATAGGCATGTTCTTGTGTTATTCTTAGATTATTTGGACAATTTAACATCTTTTTTATGATTTTTTAAAAAAGAAAAAACAACAAATAACTCGGTGGGAGTGAGGGGTCGAACCTACAACCTCACGAAGAAGAAATGGCGAACAAAAGCACAAGGATAGGCATGCTTTAGTGATATTTTTTGATTATTTGACTCATTTAACATTGTATTCATCATTTTTTAACAAAAAAAAGAAACAATAATATCTTGGTACAAGGCAGGTATTGAATCCCCAACCTCTCGAAGAGTAAAGTTAAGTCATACCATCGGACCATTCCAGCATTGGTGGTGAAAGAGGTTATTGCTTCTTTTTAGAAGAAAATACATGTAGAAAACATGGTCATAGTCATGCATGGACACCGACCACCATGCACCAAGGTCACCAACATCTGGCAAAATTTTACTAAATGATGCTCGTATTTATGGCTTCAAATTGTTTTATTCTAAAAATATACATTTCATAATTAATAAAATATATTATTTATTTGGTATCATAAATATTAATATTGTTTTATCTATAATTGATATTTTTTCTTTTCTATCTTTCTTTTTCTTAAAATTTTCACTTATATATTTTATATTTTCCACACGCACATACGGACATAGCATTCCCGTTTATATTTTCCACACGTACATACGGACGTAGCATTCCTGTACAACGCACAGCATATATCTAGTTTTGTGAAAAAAAAAATTAAGTCAGCTACACACATCGAATCGAACCCATGACCTCAAGCAACAAAGGGGTGAGTGTTTCCACTGGAACAATTGGTTGCTTGTGTATATAGGTGCATGTATGCCTATTTATAGTGAGCACAGGATAGTTTTTTTTTGTTTTAATGAACGGTTAATGGCCCTGTACAAGACACGTCCGTGGCGGAGTCGTTCGGCACTGGTGATCGCGAGGACGGGCAGCGGCGGCGCCCTTCTTTGCGCATTATCGTGCGATCCCGAGAGGACCAGATCCCTCCTGGATTCTGTGCTGCCAAAGTAGCGTGAAAATAGTTTACATAAGCTGCGCACGAGAACTAACGAAATCACTTGAATAATAGCGCATTGGTAAGGCACCTTGGTTTTATCCTTGGGCTCCTGGATTCGAACCGAGCGGGAGCCAAGTTTTATTTGTTTTCCCATATTTTTTGTGTTTATTACTTTTCTATATTCTGTATATTTATTTTTGCCAGATTTTTACTTAATTAGTACTATATTATTGCTTAATGATTTACCTCATAGATTTTGAAACATCTTATTACTTTTTTATCTATTATTGTACTAATTTGATGATGAATGACTAAAGGATAAAAGCTTTAAGGTACCTTGTGCCTAAGTGAGAGTTGTTCATGCTTATACAAGATGTGTAGTACCATCTTATCAAAATTATTTGAAATTTCTATGGGATGTTTATGGAACCAAACTATGATGTTGTGTGCATCTATGCAATTTTCTGACCAAGTTTACCTATTATTGTAATTTTTTGTTGGATTAGTGAATTATAAATCTTAAAATACCCAAAGCTAGCCAAAAAATTCTACAAACCTCCATGGACAACTCACTTTGGTGTATAATGTTGACAAAACAATTTCAACTAATTCTGAGAAAGTGGTCATGCACATTCTTCGAAAGGCATACATGTCTAACATATATCCTTATAACTAAGTGGAAGATGTGTATGCTTGTACAAGATGTATAGTCCAATTTTTCTCTAGAGAGCTTATGGGTTGCATTGCCTTTTGAGAAAAAAAAAATCCTGATTTCTAAACGCTTGATAGCCACATCAAAAAATATGATGAGTTAATAGTACGAGGTAATTATTCATGAGAATGAATGAAACACTTCTAAATAAAGAGGTGAGCGCCGTAGGATTGAGCCACCGCCGCAGTTCTCCATCTCATGCCAGCAATTTAATCCCTGTAGCGAGAAGGGAGGGCGATGCGAATATGTGATGTTGGTACCCAGCGAGGTGGTCATGCACATCCTCAATATTACACTAATTAAAAATCTAGCAAAAAATATGAATATAGAGAAATAAAGAAATTATAAACACAAAAAATATAGCAATATAAAAACAATTGGTTATTACCATAGGGTTTTCAAGCCCGGGAGCTCGGGCCATGCCAAAATAAAAATAAAAATTAGCGCGGCATGGAGGGGAAAAAATGCCGCCAAAAAATTGAGTCACCTAAAACTGATTACCCCTAATTTAGCCATTAGCCCCCACTCCCTCGTCCCCCGCAGCCACTCGTCCTCTCAACCCCCACACCCTCCACCTCCACGCACACATATCTCCAACCCTGGCCGCCACCGCAGGAACAGAACCATCGTCGCCGAGCTGCTTCCTCGCCCACGAGCTGCGTCGTCGCCGCCATCAATCGCCACATCCACCTCTCTCTCATCGCCCCATGAAACTATCTCGCCCCATCCACCTCTTCGCCCGAACCTAACCCTAACCACGCCGGGTTTTGGGTCGTCGCCGTGAGCGAGGGTGACGGCCACCAGGTGACGGCCACCACCGATGAGCACCTCGTGTACATCTGCAGTGGTGGAAACAAGGGGTCGAGGTAGTAAGAGACTGGCACAACAAGATCTAGGTAACCATTTCGGAATTTGTCTTCCCAGATTTTCCCAAATTTTACTCTGCAGTTAGTTTCTTGCACTGAACTGATAGATGCAGAAACTGAACGTACATGTCCCCAAACTGGCACTGAACTGAACGTACATGTCCCTAAATTGATAGATGGAGTTAGTTTCTTGAACTGAACTGATAGATGCAGTTAGTTTATTGAACCGAACTGATAGATGCAGAGTTCATGTCCCCAAACTGATAGATGCAGAGTTTTCTTGCTTTGTCCCCAAACTGAACTGGAATATAGAACCAATAGATGCAGAGTAGAAATTGCAAAGCAATCACATATATCTTCAATATCCTCATAGTGCAGATACGTTTCTATGGCCAATTTTTACTGAACTTCTATTCAGATTCAGTATTTGATTTTATTGAATTGAAATTATAAATAAGGAAGATGGGAGATGCAAATATACCACTCACGAGACACTAATATTTATTTTCATCTGTTCAAGTGTGCCGTACAACATTCTTAAAACAAGTCATTCTTATGACTGAACACTTGTATTTTAACTGAACTAAATTTACAGTGTGTAACACACACTTCTGAGGTTTTAGCCTTAAAATGGATAGCAAATAGCAATTATACATTTACCTGATACTTGTCGTAGACCACAACTGATGAACAATGCAGAACCCAGCACAGCTCAAGATGAAGAACTTGATGTGGTGGAGGCCTTCAAGACCTGCTATACCAGCTCCAAACATGGTCTAAGTGAACTAGCAAGAGAAGCATTGGTAAGTCCCGACATCTGTTTTGGTGTGCCATTTTGTCCATTAATTGGATAACTTGTCCATTATTACAATGCATCTTGTTTGGCGTATGTGTTCTGCACTTTTGCTATGCTATCCTGACAGGCTGACATGGATAGAGTTCTGTGACTACCTAATTGATCTGTTGAATACTACATGTCCTTTTGCAATAATGAAGATATTGCCACTTATTTTAGAGCCTTGATTAATTGCTTTTAGTGACAAGTTCAATCTTACCAGAAACTGAATGAACCTAATTTGTTAAGGTGGCTGTTGGCGTTTCTTAGCGTGTGCAGCCAAATCCGCAAGCGCACGGAAATCACCGTTATAGCACTTCACCCGGTGAGTAATCAGGTATCGTATTTCTTTCACGAAGAACGGCTTGTGAGTTAATTCTAACCGAGAGGTTGCCCGAGAGATGGAGTAGGATAGCTTAGGTAATGAGGTTTTCTAGGGTAATGGACCTAGGAGATGGCTAAACTCGTTGCTAAACTTCTTACTTCGGGCACCGGATCGCACCTGGTCTGCCAAGTGATGCCGGCCTGTAGCTCTACGCCGTAGCCGGACGTGGGGGATTACAAGGGACGGACAGGGCTGTCACCACCTGCCGCCTACCACCTCAACCGTGGACTACGAGGCAAACGAAGGTAGGTCCTAGCCTAGACACCACGTCTATGCCAGTTGCTACAACTCTAGCGGTGGCCAGGAGCTCCCGTCTCTATCAGGGGTCCTCTTACTAGAGCTTCCATCACGGGGACGAACGACGAACCCGCAAGAAGATAACAAGCAAGAATAACTTACTCAAAGGTGTTACCGAAAGATAAACACGGTGTCTTACTTCAAGTAGCAAGACGCCGTAGAGGTACAAGCGGGAGGGAGCCGACAAGTCCGGCACTCCGCCCCGTGGAAGACTAGCTTCCCGAGAGCTCTCTTGGAGAGATGCTCTTCTCTTGCTCCTCTCTCACTCCTTACTTCTATTCTAGCTAGGCTAGGTAGAGTGGCTCTACTCTCTCTATTGTACACTTGTAGAGTGGAGGTATGGTGAAGAGTGAGACTACAAAATGAAGAATGAATTGTTTTTGAAGGGGGGAGGCTTGTCCATGCTTATATAGGAGTGGGATGGTCGGTTTCCGCAGGGCAAAAGTCGAAAACACCCCCGAACCGACCATCAGAGGCGGCAAACAAACCGACCAACCAAAGCTGGGCCCGGGCTGCGCTCAGACGGGCGTGCGCGCGCCTCAGGCGCGCTCGCGCCCGGCTGGGCCCCGCCGGCCTTCAGCTTTGGTCGGTTGCCTCCTTGTTGGGCCCCTGGTCGGCCCATGCTGGTTATTCTGGTTGGGCTGGCCTCGAAGTTGGATTTCCCTTCTTTTTCTCTTGTTTTGCTTGGACGAAAATAAAAGGTGTTTTCACCTATGTATTTTTCTTTATGTCTTGGTCCATTTCAGGTGTGAATCAAGTGTGTCCTGCAAAACAAAGGATCTGCACCATACTGTGGAAATAGTTAGAGTAGAGGCCTATTCTAGGTGAATTTCAGTGTTGCCTAGACTAAAGTTGGCGGGGTTAGAAATGAGTTTAAGTACCGCCAACAACTCCCCCACACTTAGCTCTTTGCTCGTCCTCGAGTAAAGGATGAAGAACTAGGTGGTTGTATTCTCCCAAGAGTTGACCTGCATACAGATTATTCCAAGCTTTCCCTGCATTTGTGAACATTCATGGTGGCTACCAAGTTATCTTACTGCTATTGAAGGAGGAATAGCTTGAAATCAAGTCAACTCACACAACCCATGCTTTGAGACTCGGGGTTTTAGAATTTTTGCAAAAGTTAGCCTTAGCTCCTCATGTGATACTTTCAAGTCTCTCTTTTTTAGGTGGCTAGTCCTATCCAGTGTTCTTGATCATCCTACCACTACAGGTGATATGTGGAGTTTTGGGTATGGATGATGAACAGTTCCAATGTCAAGCCAGTGGATGTCATGAAGAGAAGGCCATATCCCTAGATGATGCAAGTGCAAGTGCAAGTGTAGAAAATATTTGTGGACTCCTGATCATGTTTCTCTCTTGATGAATGAAAATGCAAGAAGGTATGGACCTTGAAGAACAATTCTAAGATTTGCGTTATTTCTTTTTTTTTTCTGCTGCTCTTTTTTTGTTCTTTCTTCTCTCTTTTTTTTTTTCTCTTTTCTATCTCAAGACCTTGGAGAAAAAGAACTCTTCCTTATTCATGAACCATGCTTCTCTTTGTAGGATTTTCTAATAATAGTCCATACCTTTCTTGAATGAATGATGGAGAGAGAGATGCATGACTTGTTGACAGGAGTATTTTGGTGGAAGAGGGAGAAAATATGGAAAATATGTGCTCAATTCTCGGTGTAAGAATTTGAGCGTTTTTGGTGGAATGGTGGATGAAATGAGTGCGCGACTTTCACTGTGAGAGTCGGCATATTTATTTGGCGGGCGAATGCGTGCGCGGCTCTCAATGTGAGAGTCGGCATATTTATTTGGTGGGTGAATGCAATGATCTTGGGGATAAGGCCATCTCTAGCAAGAATCTCAAGACTTGACATCGCTATAAGTGGCTAACAGGTTTTGTAAGCGTAAGCGTAGATATTTGGCTCTGGTAGGACATAGCACTTGTCACATGAGGAGCATTTGCTAAAAAGTTTTTTTGAATTTTTGCATAAAAATACCCAAGTCCATTGCACGAGTTGGTAAGTATCATATGATTCTACTATATCTCACCTGCCAATAACTTAGATAAAACATGGGGTCCCTATTGCACAGGTTGTTCACACAATCAAGATAGCAAGGAATAAAAAGTATGCAACTCGTTCTCGATTGGTGAAAATAGGAGATGGAGTTTTCAACATTTTTAGTTTTTATTTTATTTTCAGCAATAAAGAGAATTAGCAGGGAGTGAGAGGACGCGCAAACTTTGTTTTTGCCGTGTCGAAAATCTTTGCGCGTCAAGGAGCGAGGTGCCTCCCCCACACTTGTTTTTGTACCTGTCTTTTTCTTAAAATGCACACAAAAACAAGTGGAGACAAGACACAAAAAATATATATATAATAAAATTTCATTGATAATCGAATTTGATACAAGAGGCACACTTAGGGAATTTAAAATTTGAAAGGGAAATGACTGAAGGGAAAAACATGCGAGTGTGTGCCTAGTTGAATGCGGGAACTCTACTGCGATGGGTTGCGTGCATATTTGTTCTGGAGTGCGCGAGCTACCCTGTCGAGCTTAGCAGAGAAACTATGGCGCAAGTCCCTCACTTCCTTGACTAAGTCAAGGTGCCTGAGGTCCCTGGTCCCTATCTCAGATTGCATTTCAGCCGCAATGTCGTAGAGCCCGTTTAGGCGACTATTGAGGAAAGCTAAAGTGGGAACTCTCGGTTGAGGTTTTCCACTTTTGTCCTCAGCAGGGGTTCTTCCAAGATTCCTAGGGACTCGTGGAGAGGAACCCGAGGAAGCTCCTACTGGCTTAGGTGCGGTCCTTTTTGTGGGGTTTGGTATAACCCCTTTTCCACGGCCGCCGTTAGGCAGGTCTACCCCTACAGCGATTTTTGAAGGGCTGCTTGCAGCCGTATGGTAGGATGAAGTGCCATTGGAGAGTGGTGCTGATGAAGGCTTGCTTGGTGCTCCCATCTTGGAGAGGTTGGACTTGAGGCGGATTGCCCCCGTGGTCGGCCTCCTTGTCGGTGCGGCCTTCACCTTGGCACCGGGCGGAGGTCTTGATCTTGCTGTCGACTTCATGCTGTCCCCATGGCTGGACCCGCCACTCCATGGTGCTAGTGTGGCTATAGGCTCGACAGCCATGGCCTCTCTCTATAGATCCTCTTGGGTGAAGGAGGGAGCCTCGCTATTGGGAGTGCGAGCGGAGTTGTAGAGGGCTAGAATATGGCTCGCCATTGGCACCCTTGCTGGTGTGGAGAGGGAGAGAGAGGTAGAAGACAAGGTTTGTCTTGGTGTGAAGAGAATGAGAGGAGGAGGGTGGTATTTATAGGAGAGAATGAGCCATCCCCGCATCTCTTGCGCATCAGGATCAGAATCACCATGATCATCAGCATCAGCACAGCACAGGAAAGAGATGGGAGAAAATCGGGCACCAGAGGGCGCCAGTCAGGCGCGCGCGCGCCTGAGGCGTGAGCGCGTCAGTCTGGGCGCCGCTCGGCCCCGGTTTTCTTCCATCTCAGGCTGATGCTGTTTGATTCTCGAATTTGTTGGTGATTTTGATTCTACTGGCGCGAAAATTCGATTGTGATTGAAAATCTAGAGGATTTTGGATATTTTGGACATAAAATTATTTTTGTGTGGAAAAAATCCTATAAAAATTTTAGAGAGAAACTAGAGGGTTCCCACACAAAACATAAGAATATAAAAATATATAAACTATTTTTTTTAAAGACACAAGAAAGATAGAATAAATGAAAGTCATGCCTTGAACTAGAGCAAGGAATTATCTGGCATGACTAAATCTATTCTATCAATTTCTTGATCTAACCTTGCACGATAAGAAGGCTCAAGGAAAGGTTTTAAGCGGTGGCTATTTACCTTTGAGATGTTACCGTTGTCATCCTGGATCGTGATTGCGCCATGAAACGATGTGTCGACGACGGTATATGGCCCCTTCCATTTGCTTCTAAGCTTCCCTTCACCGAATAATTTCACCTTGGAGTTGAATAGTAGGACCTTGTCGCCCTGTCGAAACTCCTTGGGCTTTATCCGGTTGTCGTGCCACCTCTTTGTTCGCTCTTTGTAGAGCTTGGCACCGTGGTATGCCTTCTCTCGCCATTCCTCAAGTTCGGAGATTTGCCTTTGGCGGTTTCTTCCGCTAGCTTGAGGTCCATGTTCCAGCTCTTAATTGCCCGATGGCTCGATGCTCGAGTTCTGCGGCAAATGGCAGCTCTTTCCGTACACGAGCCGGAACGGTGACATGCCAATGGGGGTTTTGTAAGCAGTCCTGTATGCCCAGAGTGCATCAGGAAGCTTACTTTTCCATCCTTTCCCCATGTCATCAACCGTCTTCTGTAGGATGTTCTTGATCTGCTTGTTCGAGGTCTCAGCTTGGCCACTGGTTTGTGGGTGGTAAGGTGTGGCGATGTTGTGCTTGGCCCCGGCTCTTTTAAGAATGCCCCGAAGGTTCGATCAACGAAATGTGACCCGCCATCGCCGATCACCATGCGTGGTGTACCAAAGCGAGGAAGATTATTTCATGGAACATCTTTCGAGCATGCTTTGCGTCGGCTCGGCATGGCATGGCCTCCACCCACTTGGAGACATAGTCGACGGCAACAAGGATGTACTCGCGCCTTGGGACTTCGGAAAGGCCCCGTGAAATCAATGCCCCACACATCAAATATTTCTATTTGAAGGTTGAAGTGGAGGGGCATTGCATTGCGAGCTGTGATGCCAACTTGGAACTGGCACTTCCGACACCTCCGAATGAATTCTTTGGTGTCAGCATACATCGTCGGCCAGAAGAATCCGCTCTGCCAGATTTTTGCTTGAGTGCGGAATACTCCATAGTGGCCTCCGTATGGTGCCGAGTGATAGCTTTCAACGATCTGCATCCCTTCTGCTGTCGGCACACATCTTCTTAGTATGACGTCTGAGCACACTCGATACAGGTACGGGTCATCCCACAGATGACGACGGCTCTCAACCTCCGGCTTTTTCCGGCTTTCGCCGGGTGGTACATGACCCGCAACCATGTAATTCACAATGTTTGCATACCGGGGTTGGAGTCTCATCGCCAATAGCATGTCGTCGCGAAGGAAGTCATTGATGGGTAGATCCTGCATGTTAGTGACTTGCAAACGCGACAAATGATCTCGCTACGGTATTCTCTACTCCTTTCTTATCTTTTATTTCTAGATCGAACTCTTGGAGCAAAAGAATCCAGCGGATCAAGCGTGGTTTCGCATCTTTCTTAGTGAGCAAGAATTTCAAGGCAGCGTGATCTCGTGTAAACGATCACTTTCGCGCCCACTAAGTAAGATCGAAACTTGTCGATAGCGAATACTACAAGCAAGAAGCTCTTTTTCTGTTGTGGCATAATTGAGTGAGCTCCCGTTAGAGTCTTGGCGGCATAAGCTATCGCGTGATGCTTTTTATCTTTGGTTTGGCCTAAGACCGCACCAACAGCATAATCGCTTGCATCACACATGATCTCAAAAGGTAGAGACCAATCGGGAGGTTGGATGATAGGTGTAGAGATGAGTGCTTGCTTGAGAGTGTTAAATGCTTTCAAGCACTCATTAGTAAACTCAAAAGGAGCATCCTTAGCTAATAGGTTTGTGAGGGGTCTAGAGATTTGCGAAAAATCTTTGATAAATCTTCTATAGAACCCCGCATGACCTAAGAAGCTACGGATTCCTTTTACGTTTACCGGGGGAGGTAGTTGCTCGATAACCTCTATCTTAGCCTTATCTACCTCGATTCCCCTCTCGGACACTAAGTGCCCCAGGACAATGCCCTCTCGGACCATGAAATGGCACTTTTCCCAATTAAGTACCAAATCTTTGTCCTGACACCTTTGCAAGACCCTGTCTAAGTTGTTCAGACAATGATCAAAAGTTTTCCCATAGACGGTGAAATCGTCCATGAAAACTTCCATGATTTCTTCGATCATGTCCGAAAAGATAGACATCATGCGCCGTTGAAATGACGCGGGTGCATTACACAACCCGAACGACATCCTATGGTACGCGTACGTTCTGTAGGGGCATGTGAAGGTCGTTTTGCTTTGATCATCCGGATGGATGGGAATCTGATGATATCCCGAATACCCATCAAGGAAACAAAAGAAGGAGTGTTTCGCTAACCGTTCCAATATTTCATCAATGAAGGGGAGCGGAAAGTGATCCTTCTTTGTTGCCTTGTTAAGTTTTCGGTAATCAATGCACATTCGCCAACCGGTGACGGTTCGTTGAGGTATGAGTTCGTTTTTGGCGTTCTCAATGACTCAACCATTCCTCCCTTTTTGGGAACCACTTGGACCGGGCTAACCCAATGACCGTGTGGTATGGGATAGATTATCCCGGCGTGAAAAAGTTTCGGACTTCCTTTTCACGACTTCCCGCATCGCATTGTTCACCCTACGCCGAGGTTCCCGCGAAGGTATGCTAGATGGCTCTATGGGAATGCGATGGGTACAGAGCATTGGACTTATCCCCTTAAGATCATCTAGGCAATACCCAAAGACCGACTTATGCTTTTCTAGGACGGCTATGAGTTTGGTTGTTTCCTCATCGCTAAGTTGGTCACTTATGATGACAGGAGTTTGGGTATTGCCGTTCAGGAAAACATAACGTAAGCCTTTGGGCAAGGGCTTAAGTTCAACTCGGAGGTCTAGGCGGTTTCTCCCCTATAGGAAGATCAACTGTCTCCCCGAACTCGTCTTTTCTTCTACAAAGAATTCGGCATCTTTGTCTAAAGACGACTCGGGTGACTCAAACATGTCAACCGCTAGAACCTCTAAGGGCATACTAGGAGGAGGTTCGGTCACCGAGTTCCCGGCTCTAGTGACTTGAATCGGGAACGTTTCTCTCCCTAGTTTCATGTTTATTTCCCCGTTTTTGACGGATTGTCAAAGAGTGTTTCCGTGGGATGCCCGATAAGTATGTCGAATTCCTGGATGTCAAAGACAATGAAGTCCAGGGCCATTTCGACATCTCCATGGTGGAGTGTCATGTTATGCACAGTCCCTAGTCCTTCTTGAATGGAATCTGGTGTTCTTAAGGACCGTGTCGTTGGGGTAAACGACGTTACCAGACATGTAAGTGCATAGGAGTAGGACATTACATTCGCCCCAACGGTGGGATTGTACAAAACATCTACCCATTCCCGTTGGATTTTGCAGCGGTGGGTAGAAGATGGGGCGCGAATCTGAATTACTTCAGGCGTGAGCTCACCTTCTGCCAACCACTCAGAGCTCATAACAAGTTAATTCTCTAATGGACTCCTTGAGGAAAAATTCATCGAGGGGTTCGCTAGGAGCAACGGGAATTGGTGGTTTTGTGCGACACTCATATTTCGAGGTATTTCCTAAATTTTCGAAAAGCTCATCCTCGAAAGCCAGAAGATCCATGGGTTCTTCCGTCTTGGGTTCTGGTTCGGGAGAGGGTCTCTCTATGGATTGGGAAGGTTCGGCTGACGCTGAAGAGACATCCTCTTTTATTAGCTCGGGTTCTACACGGATGGGTTCTAAGGGAGGAGCATTCTCTTGGATGCGATCCAAGAGAGCTTGCCCCTCTTCGGTGGTTTTGTGCTGGAACGACCCTCCGGCAGCTACATCGAGTAATAGGGCAGAATTTCTGTCTAATCCTAACCAAAAGTGTTGTAATAGCACATGATTAGGAATAGACAGGTCTAGGCCTGATCGTGTTAGGATCAAAAAGCGTTCCCAGGCTGCACCTATGGTTTCGTTCTCTTTTTGTTGGAAGTTGAGCACCTCCTGTCGTAGAGAAGCGACATGAGAAATAGGGTAGAACGTGAAGCAGAAATGCTTACGCAATTCTTCCCATTCTCCGTTTACTTTCCCTACGTTTTGGGTGTACCATTGCTTCGCCTTTTCATGGAGAGAAAAGGGAAACAATTTCCACCGCAATGTATCTTGTGACATGCCCGCAATGGTCGCATGCACGAGTTGCTCAAACTCCCGTAGGTGATCATATGGGTTTTCATATTCCAAGCCCGAGAAGGCTTGGTCCCGAACCATGGCTATAAAGCCGGGGCGGAGCTCATACTCGGAAGCCGTGATAGGCTTCGAGGATTGGGGTGTTTGAATGAGCTCGCCCTTCGGAGCGGATAGGTTGTAAATGGTTGGTTGCTCCATGAATATTTTTGTTTTCTAAAATAAAACAAAAGAAGTGGAGCAAAGGTAGGTCAAGGTACACGGGCAATCTAGGTTCGAGCTAACTGCGACAACCGTTCCTCGGCAACGGCGCCCGAAATGCTTGTTGGCGTTTCTTAGCGTGTGCGGCCAAATCCGCAAGCGCACGGAAATCACCGTTATAGCACTTCACCCGGTGAGTAATCGGGTGTCGTATTTCTTTCACGAAGAACGGCTTGTGAGTTAATTCTAACCAGAGGTTGCCCAGAGATGGAGTAGGATAGCTTAGGTAATGAGGTTTTCTAGGGTAATGGACCTAGGAGATGGCTAAACTCATTGCTAAACTTCTTACTTCGGGCACCGGATCGCACCTGGTCTGCCAAGTGATGCCAGCCTATAGCTCTACGCCGTAGCCGGATGTGGGGGATTACAAGGGACGGACAGGGCTGTCACCATCTGCCGCCTACCACCTCAACCGTGGACTACGAGGCAAACGAAGGTAGGTCCTAGCCTAGACACCACGTCTATGCCAGTTGCTACAACTCTAGCGGTGGCCAGGAGCTCCCGTCTCTATCAGGGGTTCTCTTACTAGAGCTTCCGTCACGGGGACGAACGACGAACCCGCAAGAAGATAACAAGCAAGAATAACTTACTCAAAGGTGTTACCGAAAGATAAACACGGTGTCTTACTTCAAGTAGCAAGACGCCGTAGAGGTACAAGCGAGGAGGGAGCCGACAAGTGTTGACATTTCTAACGCCACTCAGTGTTAGGTTGTCATCCCCAACATGGCGCCAAAAATGCTGGTACTAAATAATGCAACTGCTACTAGAAATAAATATGGGATCCGCAAGCGCACGTATAATACCGATGTAGCATTTTAACCAGGAGTAATCCAGGTATCGTTATTTATATTTTTACCACTTTGGGAAGGGAATGCACTGGATAATGAGTGATGAGCAATGCACATGCTGTAATGGAGAGCTTAACCTTGTCTCGTATCGATCATCTCATACGGGGTAAGTGTCACATAAAATATAGGAATGAATGATAAATGACATAAGATAAATGAGAGCATTTAGCCACATAAAATAATAGTAATAAGCCATCTCAACTTAGCACTCTAAGCTTATAACACTAGCATGGACTAGGATGATCTAGGGTATAATCCTATGTTATTCTAACTACAAAGTCAAAGCATACAATGATTAGTGCAAGAACATCTAGCAATCATGGCGGGAAAAGGTTACATCTATGCATAGTGATATTACCGAGAAGACTAGAGACATAGCAATGACTTCAATGTAATAGGTTGTTCTACTAAGACCTACCAACGGGGATGGAATACAAAGGACTCAACGGAACTGTCACTTCCGCGATCTACCACACGACCCGGCCAATAGGGTGTAATCGCAGATAAATACAATCTAGGCACCACGCCTACACAATATTTACCACTCACCCATCGATCTAATGAGCAAGCGCTATACGATCCTATGCATAAACATAATTCTAGTCCAACTATGCTAAACATATAATCAAAGTAAACTAAGAACAATATAATTGAGAACATAATCAAATAGAGCAAAGTCAAGTCGATATAATAGAATAGAATAAAGTACTACTCATAGTATCACGAACAATGATGAATATTACAAGAATGTAGAGGGGAATTACCAAGAACTCCGACAGATCCGGACTCCAAGCTAGGCTTGATTCCCTCTAGATCTATTCCTATGTAGCTATTCTACTAAACTATGGAGCTCTAATTGAGATGGTGGCTCGCTTCTCGAATTCGATGAGAGAATGAACTCTTGAATGAATTAGGGTTTCACCCGGGGGCCGGGGCTCAATATATAGCCCCCTAGGATTAACCACGCCCTCGGATCAAACCGACCTAAATGGACGATAATTATTCATCCTCAAAGGCGGTGGAGGCGGGATCCACGAGACTCCACCCGATTGGTGGAGGTGGGGAGTCGGCCGACTCCCCCGGGTCGGCCGACCGCCACCCCGCCGTGGGCCCCGCTTCCGGGGTTTGCCTTCGGAGTCTTCTAAATTATACAATTTTACCCGTTCGGTCTTTATCTCTATGTAATCATGACATGTGGGCCTCCTTTGGTTCTCTTTCGATAACCCCCTCGCAAAATAGACAATCACCAAAACTCGTGGAATTACATCAAGGTGTAACCCCTATATCTAACAGTGAACTCATATTAGTCCTTTCTCTTGCTTGTGTTGACGGTATAAAATTGATACTTAACGACCGTCAACAAACTCCCCAAGCTTACCTTTTGCTCGTCCCCGAGCAAAGATAGACTCAATGATGGTTCAGGAGTTGCTACAATGCTTTCACTCCTCACAAGTACACATGCGTTCAAACAAGAACTCTCCTCCGGATTAGAGTGAACTATCCTGACTCAAAACTCACTCATATTACCTTTCACCATGGGGCTAGTAACCGTCACTTGGGTCTTGAGTAGTTGAAAGATAGAACGGTCAAGTCAAGCGCCATGTTTCTCGCTCTTCGATCAACTATTATCCCGGAGTTTTTGTAAGGTTTGAAATAAAACTCAGAGTTCCTTGTATGAACCTTTCAGGTCTCTCATTTGTGGTATTTCTGGATCCTCTCTAAGGCATGAGTAGTGTATGCCTTCTCTCTTCTCTCAAGAATATGTGGTATTTATGGAACTAAGGCATAGTGGAAAGTGCCTTCTCTCTCTCACCCTTCTTTCTAATAGGCTTATGTGGAGCTCATAGGTGGGGAGACACTCAAACTCACTTGCATATATTGCATAGTTAAGACATGGATCCAATAGGAACTAAAATATTAATAAAGTCAAATGTGCATGTGAATGAGGAAATAGAATGGATGAAGAGATGATAGGATGATGGTGATAAGGAAATGATTATGAGGGGTACTCAACTGGTGAACATCTACTTCTACACTTGCTCCTTCGAGGATAACATGACTCCCTTTATTCGAAAACCTTGAAACTTCTTGAATGGAAGGACTTGGCTACTCCTTTCTTTTTCTTTCTTTCTTCTTTTTCTTCTTTTTCTCTCTTCTTTTTTTTTCTTTTTTTTTTAGAGCAACCAATCCTCTAGAAATAAAACTTTAGCAACGGGGATTCATATAACTTGAAATGATAATAACTGGAGCTTTTATGTAGGCAAATAGAACGGCGATGATTATGTCTAGACGTTCACTCCCAGAATAGGAGTAGAACCTTTCTGGATGAAGTGAAAGGAATGGCGTATGTATATGTGGATGGATGAATGGATGGATGCGTACTCCCTGGGTAGGAGCAGCATAGGTGCGTATCTCCAGGGTAGAGATAGCACGATATGTGGGGAATGCGTACTCCCAGGATAGGAGTAGCATAAGTGCGTATCTCCAGGGTAGAGATAGCACAATATGTGGTGGATATGGATCTATATGTGGGTGGTACTTCTAGGGACAGAAGTAGCACAAAAATGAATGTAGTAGTTATAAAATGGGTGCATGCTTCTGAGGACAGAAGTAGCATAGATCAACGGATGGAGAGCACGTAGTATTGACTTTATCTGCGTGACTAATTCCTTATGGGTCCACAGCATAACCACACTCAATGCCTATAAAGTGATGAGGTTGTTGTCCCGATCTTCACGACGTAGGATCGATCTTGATAACTAGCCGAAGAATGGCCGATAACTTGCTGCAAGCAGCGATAACTAGTGCAACCTGACGACACGCACAAGGAGCCAACCACCGTCTCTATACGGCAGCCTGAACCAAGGATTCGCCCAACCACACTCTCAAAGAACCAACCTACGCAACCTGAACTCGAGGATCAGGAGCACGGATTGGGTGCCGATGACGCGGCCGCTTCAGAATCTCCGCGAAGGAAAACACAAGAGCAAAGGGGTAGAGAATCTCTCTCGGGGTTTGTTAGCACACAGCTGAACAAAGGGTTCCGAATTGGATTATCAAAGTCTTGAGTTTCCAATGGGTCTAGGGGATTATTTATACTAGCAACAACCCTACTAGATAGGTGTAAACTCGAGATGGAAATGAAAAGACTAAGAATGTGAAAAGGCCTCCACGAAATGGCTGCTGAAGTGGGTTGGCGAGGCTGTTGGTCTTCTGGAGCAGTCTTCAGTAATTTGGCAATTACTCCCACTTGAGAAGTCCAAATGATGCACCGTCAGTTGCGTTGGAAAGTTAACTTCACCATGTGTCGAACCATGTATAGCATGCACCATGAAACACTGTAGATTGGTACAGTTTTGAACACGAACTTGTACCAACATGCTGACTCGGCAGACACTTGGGCTTCAGAGCAGTCTGTACTAAAGTACTTGGTTCTCATTGATGTGAACTCCAAAGTACTTGGTCTTGGAGGCGTTGGAAAGCTGACTTGACAAGATTTCCAAAGAGTCCTCATAGGCCTTCATAGCTTCTGTAACTTGAGAGTTACGAGCAGCTCTTCAACTGGTCCGTTTTGCACTTCAACTGGTCCGTTTTGCACCATGGTGATAGAATCCACTGGTCCGTTCTGCACTTCGGTGATAAAGTCCGATGCTCCATTTTCTTGTATGTTCCTAAGTACAACCAAAGTAGAGAACTTAGGTAGTATAACATTCTCATTAACATTAAAATAACTTTCACAATGTAGCGCATGCACCTTTTGTTGATGTTTCTTTGCTTGATTTGTATCTTCGATGTTGGATTGTGATTCGCTTGTGGAAGCATGTAGGGCTGAGATGTCCTCATCATACTCCCCTTCTTGAAAAGGAGTCGACCTCGACGACTCTGAATCTTCTAGTCCAAAGAATTGTACTAGGTTTGCAATATGTAGTGCCATGACAACATCACAATCTTCTTGTTCCATCACAGCAAGGTGTTTGAATCTGGAATGTATGCTTAGAAGTTTGAGTGAATGTTGATGTCCTTGGGATGGCCTTATCATCCTCCCTCCCTTCAAGAAAAGTCGTCCGCGACTTTTGTTCACCTGAAATCAGATTAGAAAAACTAGAGGGTGGATGTATGTGATTACTCTTATAATCTTTTATTTTATATTGCTCATTTTTCATTTTATAAGTCATATATTCAACTTTTGCTTTCCCATCAAAAAAATATTTTCTCAATTTTGGTGAACTAGGAAATAATTTATAAGATGGCAGCACAAGCATTTCCTTCAGACCACACATGCGATTCATGTTATCATGTTTCATCACAGCAAAATCAAATAGGTCATAATATGGCAGTGAACCATTGATGTTGTTGCAAAAATTCTTGTTGCATTGCTCATGCAAAGGATTAGATACGCACCTTTCAAACTTAGTCCTTGAAGGTATGTCCTGAAAAATGTTTGGTACATAGATTGCACATCTTTGCATATGATTTATTTCATCCAGTGAAAAATATGAACAAGGGACTACCATTGATAATTCTGAACAGCGAGTACTAGACAATCTATTCATATCAAGTTTAGAAAAACATGGTTCACAAGTTGTATTTATTTTATTCACTTTTAGTTCAGCAAGCTTCTCACATGTTATGCAAAGGGCACATACATAGAATTTATTTACAATGTAATGTCCAATCAAGTTAAATGTAAACATGCAGCTATATACACTATTCAAAGATTTCATAGATGATACGTCAAGAACACTTTCAACCATTTTATTGATATCAATAAATTCATCAAACATGACATAGCACACATAATCAGCAGGAGAAATTCTTGCAGAAAATTCAGCAAGAGTAATCAATCTCACATGGTCGTGTTTGGCATGTAAATCAACACATATGTCACTCAAAGCATAGCAATGATCTTTTATGATTGAACAACGGTTATCAACTCTTAAAATGTCAGCCTTGGTATGAACATGTGAATCATTCAAATCAGGACAAAGATTTTGTATATGCTCAATTCCAATCGAAACAAACTTTTCATCACAATTTCTTAACAATTTATATCGCAGATTCAGATCTAAATAATTTGCATTACCTTTCAGATTTGGTGATGGTTTAGGAACAATGGAGTGTATCTCTAAATTTTTACCTTTATCCTTGTCATGGCTCAAAGTTCGGACAACAATGAGTTGCTTAGGATCAATGACCACCTTTTTACTTCTCTTGTCAAGTAGGGCGATGTTATGAGCAACATTCTCTTCCTCCTTTTCCTTGTACTTGTACACCTGCACATTTGGAGAAGCAACACTAAAGGTAGACATTAGTGGATTAGTAAAATCATCCTCACATGTCTTGGAATGGAACTCTCTCTTTTTGTGTAGTGTATCACTTGCACTCATATTGTTGATGCTCTCAACCTCACTTTTGGTGGAATCACACATCTCACTTTCATTTTCACTCTCACTCAATTTGGCTATGTGGCTCTCAATCTCACATGGGTTTTGAGGCATAATATCTTCAATGTCTTGTGGAGTAACAAACGAACAATTGCCATCATTCATGATGTCATCCATTAGCATAGGGGCAGCAATGGTTGCAGCAACACCATCATATTTATCCTTCTCAAATGACATTGATCTTTCTTTCATTGAGGTGGGATCATCTTCATCAATCATGCCTTCAATCTCAACATTAAGTGGAATGTTGGGGAACAAAAATTCAGCACCTCTGTCCAATATTTTCTCACACAATGAAGATGATTGTATAGCACATTGTGGCATCACATTCATGCTTGGAACAACATGGATTTGCAGCTTCAGATTTGTCAGAGCATGATGGACTTCATCTTGGACAGATTTGGCACTTGCACTAGATGGCACAATAGTAGCATCTTTCTTCTCACATTCAGCTATCAATTTGACACTATGGTCAGCCTTCAAATTCAGATTAGATGCACCTCCAAAATTTGAAGTGTTACCAACATCAAAATCACATCTTGGCTTAGACTTTTCACCATATTGCATACTGACATTTTGGCCAGCTTGGGAACAGAGAGTTCCACCATAAATGGCACTAGAACAAGGCACAAAACTTTTGTGATCTGCAATTGTGTTGATGCATTGCAATGGTTCTTCTTGCTGAATGAAGTGGACACCCTCACAAGAAGAGACAGCAGCAATGGCCTCATTCTTGTCATCAAAATTCAGATTTGTATGGCATGGAACTGTATCAACTTCTTTCACTTCAACACACAAAGGATCAGCGTCCAACAGAGAAAGATGTTCTCTAATTTCACAACTCAATTGATGATCTTCCACAAGTTGCATAGTGGCTTCTTCTGCCTCAACTTGTGTGGTATGTGCAGCAGAGTTTCCTTCTTGATCTTGCTCAAAACTAAGAGGATCAGCGATGAGATTATTTGCAACTTCTTCCTTTACAATTTCAGATTGTAAATGGCACTTTGGGGCAACAATAATATCAAGAGATGGTGTAACACTATGATCCATAGCAATGTCACGAACCTCACCAATTCTCTTGCCAACTAGTGACACAAAGTTATCTTCTTGCTGCACAACAAAGTTCTTCTTGGGGTTGAATTGTTGATCTTCATTTCTTCTAGCACTAGAATCAACTAAAGATACTTTTGGGACAGCATGTCCTCTCTTCTTGCATGGACTTGATGATTGCTTCTCTCCAACAATAGAAAATACAGAGGACTGTAGCTTAACATATTTTTCTTGGCACAAATTAATGCACCATGAGCTCTTGCCTTGCTGCACCTTGATGATTCTCTTCTCCTCTCGGATTGCACAACTTAGAAGTTCTTGCATACTTCTAAAATATTTCCCATCAATTGCAGCAGCAATGCTAGCACTAAGACCTCTCTTGAAGTATTTCATTGCACTCATGTCATCAAAAACATTTGCACGATGCAAGGAAGAAGATAGCTTATCATAATATGCTTGGACAGATTTACCACCTTGCTTCACATTCTCCAAGCGACGAAGCAAAATCAGCCCATACTTTCTTGAAACAAATTCCTTTCTCATGGCCTTCTTCAAATCTTCCCAATTCTTGATGAGACGCTTATGTGGATATTCTTTCCACCAATCAAGAGCATAATCTTCAAATTCAATTATGGCTCGTGATATCTTCTTGGATTCTGGAAATTCTTGAACCTCAAATTCAATCTCTATTTGTTCTTGCCAATCAAGAAACTCATCCGGATCAGTACTTCCATAGAATGGAAGATTGGTGTATCTTTGGCCTGTCATGGTTAATGCATTCACAAAATAGCAGGCTTATATGTGGTATAGGAAATATATGGAATCTCACAACCTCACCTCTCTTACCAAACCGAAGCTCGTGTGAATTCCCTGCAGAAAATTACAGAGGACCAATGCGAGGTGATATCCGAGTGTGATGGTTGGGAGAATGCAAGATCAGTTTTCCTATGACGGTGGGTTATTTGTGGAGCTTGGTGGGAATATAATGATCAAGGAATGCAATCTGAATTCTCGATTTTGCAAAGTTAAATCCCAGTCCAAACTAGAAGTTCAGTGACTAGTGCTGACCACAAGATATGAATTATATAAATGGATCAAACACACACACAAAGATAATTCAGATTTGATGCAAACAAGGAGTATGCCTAGGATGCAAGTGTTGCAATCAAACCCAAGCAAAATTTTGCACCAAGAGATATATAGCAAACTGATTGTGCAACTTGATATAAAATTCAGAACTTGAGCACATAAACAAACTGAAATTTCAACTTCTCTTTCTCAACTTTTCTCAACTCTTTTTCTTCTTTTTTTTTTTTTTTTTGCAACTTTTCTTTCTTCTCTCTTTTTTTGACAAACTTTTTTTTTTATATAACTAAGAACAGATATGAAACTTACACACTTTCTTTTTGTAGAAACAAGACACAACCGTCAGCGTTCTAACTTGATAGGATCAAAGTTTACGTGAAGGATGATACCGGTTTCTGAATTTTTTTGTTATATATATGGATTTGCGGATATACGAAAGAAGCTCAAAGAACACGCAAAGGAGAATATGATCAGCAACCAAAACAAGACTTTAATGGACTGAAAATTAACTAAACTCACAAGAATAACAGATTGAAACAAAGGGTTATAGCAGAATATTTTTGTGGCTTTTTCAGTGGATAGGACGAACACAAATATATATGTAGCTAAGGGTAAATCCTACCGTGGCAACCGAAGAGCTGGTACCAGATGATGAGGTTGTTGTCCCGATCTTCACGACGTAGGATCGATCTTGATAACTAGCCGAAGAATGGCCGATAACTTGCTGCAAGCAGCGATAACTAGTGCAACCTGACGACACGCACAAGGAGCCAAC
Organism: Themeda triandra; assembly: GCA_018135685.1. Lineage (NCBI taxonomy): Eukaryota > Viridiplantae > Streptophyta > Magnoliopsida > Poales > Poaceae > Themeda > Themeda triandra. Next base: position 131,353 of record JAENPR010001041.1, on the reverse strand, counting down.
CACCGTCTCTATACGGCAGCCTGAACCAAGGATTCGCCCAACCACACTCTCAAAGAACCAACCTACGCAACCTGAACTCGAGGATCAGGAGCACGGATTGGGTGCCGATGACGCGGCCGCTTCTGTAATCTCCGCGAAGGAAAACACAAGAGCAAAGGGGTAGAGAATCTCTCTCTGGGGTTTGTTAGCACACAGCTGAACAAAGGGTTCCGAATTGGATTATCAAAGTCTTGAGTTTGCAATGGGTCTAGGGGATTATTTATACTAGCAACAACCCTACTAGATAGGTGTAAACTCGAGATGGAAATGAAAAGACTAAGAATGTGAAAAGGCCTCCACGAAATGGCTGCTGAAGTGGGTTGGCGAGGCTGTTGGTCTTCTGGAGCAGTCTTCAGTAATTTGGCAATTACTCCCACTTGAGAAGTCCAAATGACGCACCGTCAGTTGCGTTGGAAAGTTAACTTCACCATGTGTCGAACCATGTATAGCATGCACCATGAAACACTGTAGATTGGTACAGTTTTGAACACGAACTTGTACCAACATGCTGACTCGGCAGACACTTGGGCTTCAGAGCAGTCTGTACTAAAGTACTTGGTTCTCATTGATGTGAACTCCAAAGTACTTGGTCTTGGAGGCGTTGGAAAGCTGACTTGACAAGATTTCCAAAGAGTCCTCATAGGCCTTCATAGCTTCTGTAACTTGAGAGTTACGAGCAGCTCTTCAACTGGTCCGTTTTGCACTTCAAGCGGTCCGTTTTGCACCATGGTGATAGAATCCACTGGTCCGTTCTGCACTTCGGTGATAAAGTCCGATGCTCCATTTTCTTGTATGTTCCTAAGTACAACCAAAGTAGAGAACTTAGGTAGTATAACATTCTCATTAACATTAAAATAACTTTCACAATGTAGCGCATGCACCTTTTGTTGATGTTTCTTTGCTTGATTTGTATCTTCGATGTTGGATTGTGATTCGCTTGTGGAAGCATGTAGGGCTGAGATGTCCTCATCATAAAGTCTACACTCAAACCTACAATATGATCTATTTAAACAGATGGGTTTTCCTAATCTAGTAAGCATGAATATATGGCTGTGGTAGGAATTTGAACTCTCATCATAAAGGAACTCATCATGCAGGAATTTAATATTTTCAAAGATAAATTCTCCAGAACTCTAGTATCTCTAGGAACAAGATAGATAGCAGCTCAAAACCTTCCCATATCATACCCGTCAACCACCTAGACTTAGATCAAGTGTTCGCTACCCACAAGTTTCGGGTTCGAGCAAATCTCAAATCTAAACAGTTGTGTCCAAGACTCGGGAGAGTGCAAGGTTGAAAACTAGGTACTTGAAAGGAACTACGGCAGAGCAACTATTCATCATCTCCATGTAGAGTTTATTCTAGGGATCACTTTTAAAGACAGATTGTAAGAGCTCTCCAAAAGTAGAAAAGATAAATAAGGAAATCTTTACGGGTTTCTATGGTTATGCATCTTTTTTAGTTGTTTTAATAAAGCATACTTTTAATAAAGCATAATTAGATAAGTTGGAGACACTTAGCTTGATACACGGGGATGCTCTCCCCCAAGCTGGATGTTGACATAGTCTCGATGTTGCGACGGCACCTTGAAGACGTTCTAGTCCTCCGGGAGTGTCGTAGATAGTTGCTTTGTTGGAGACGCATTCAATTGTTGCGGGCAGCACTCCAACGGGGACCTTGGATGTCCTTCGCTTGTTAGCTCTTATTGATCCTTGATGTTACGTGAAGCTCAAATAGACAACAAAGCTTGTGGAACCGATTAAGCGTTAGTGATAAAACCTCTAGGCCTTGGTTGTCTAGAACTTTCTTTAACTTAGACTTGTTCTAACAGGATCACAAGAAATATTTTTATCTTTTTATTATTTAAGGAATGCGATGGGGGAAATAAATATGCTTTGAGAAATTATTTTTGTGCCACCACGGTGAATGGTTATCCACATGGGGCTTAGTGATTTTACGGATGCAAATGCACAACATCTTTATTTTCTTTTTCAAATGCGAAGATAAAAGAGTAAAGGTGCAACTACGATGCTAGTAGGAAAATAAATATGCTAAGGTAAAAATGCAATGCTGGAAAGTAATTGCTGATAAATACCAAGTTACCTCTTGGCGCGGCGTTCGGTGGTTAAGTCCTCCGAACAGGACTTATCATGTTTGTTCATTTTTCAAGGGGTGCATTGGCTGGCGCCTCGATGATGTCGCCTCTTGTGTAGGAGTAGTTTCGATTTTCTTTTACCTTCCACACCTTCTTTGTTGGAGAGGGTGATCTTGAGGAGGAAGCTACCTTCCACACCTTCTTTGTTGGAGAGGGTGATCTTGAGGAGGAAGCTTCTTGGAGCACTTGTTTCTCTTCGATGACAAGACCTTCTCGGGTTCTTCTACAATGTTCTTCTCTTCGGGTATCGATCTTCATATCTGAATACTTCTCCCTCATAGTTGGCCCATCCATCGTAGTGATGTTCTTATTGTTACGCGACGGGTACGCTGCCTTCTCCTTGCTGTTCTTCTTGGGCTCCTCGGTGATTATATAATTATTATTGAAATAGCGGCGTACCTTCTCAGTGGGAAAGTGGAAATGAATCTCTCCTGTCCCAATATAGATGATAGCTCTAGTGGTGTTCAGGAATGGTCTTCCTAGGATGATTGGAGGATCGTAGTCATCTCCCATGTCAATGACTAGGAAGTCTGTAGGGACATAATGGTCATCTATCTGGATGAGGACATCCTTCACTTCTCCTTCGACGAAGCGGAATGTCCGGGTCTGCCATCCGTAGCCGTGCATAGGTAGGCTCCAAAGGCATAGTGCCATATAGATACTCATAAGTTACCTTGGCCATGATGTTGACGCCGATCCGGTGTCACGAGACAGCTTTATTGAAAGAGCTTCGTTGATGGAGCATTGAATGGTTGGGACACCTGGGTCATCCTTCTTGATCGACGTGGGGACCCGAGTAAGTGGTCATGCTCTCTGTGGACCGGTGACCATCCTCACCGTCTCCGTCTTCTTGGTCTTCTTGTTCTTGTTCTTGCTCTTCTTAGCCGGATTCTTCTTCTTCTCACTGTTCTGCTGATGAGGGTGTCTTGGGAACTGCAAGACTCGTTCTTGAAGAAAAAGGTCTCTCTCTTGCCCTTGATATTGAAGATGATCTTGGCGGTGTTGGCATACATGATAGCTCCAGCGGTGTTCAAGAATGGTCGTCCCGAGAATGATAGGGGACCTTTCATCACCGCCGTATCCACTACCACGAAGTCTGCTGGAACATACGAGTTGCCTACTCGTACACATATGTCTTCAAGCACTCCCAAAGGAACACGGAGTGACGATCTACAAGCCGTAAGCACATAGTTGTGTATGCTAAGGGGCATCGAATAGCTTCTCATATATCACTCTTGGCATGATGTTGATGCTTGCACCGAAGTCACAGATTACCTCATTAAAGTTAGTACTTCCAATGGAGATCGGAATGACCGGTCTCCCTGGATCGCCCTTCTTGATTGGCAGAGTTGAGTCAATCCATGACCCCTTCGATGGATCACTCCGGCTATCTTCTACATTGAATATATCAACAAGATTTGCAATTTCGAGCTCTTCGGGTTGTCCTGCCAGTTTACCTTGGCCATTGGAGGGAGCAAGGTTAACAAGCTGTTGTACCTGCGACTCAAGTATCTTGTTGAAGCTGAGCTGACTCTTGATGGCATTGGAAAAGCCATCCATCCTGTTGCTGAGTGTCTCTAGGACCTTGTCATTTGATGTCGCTTCTTGGACAGATTGTCCATCATCTTGCCTTGGTTTAGCACCGGCTCTCTCAAAGGCGGTGGTTGTAATTATTGTAGGAAGAGTTGTTACCTTGATAGTTGCACGAATAATTGCACCGAGTAGTTAGGCCTCTCGCTGTTGATTCCAACCTTGATTCTGCGAGGACGGTAGTAATTATTGTTGTTGTTGTTGTTATTGAGGTAGTTCACGTCCTCCTTCGGCTACGGGCGGTTAGCACCTGTGCCCGGTCTCTCCACACTCTTCACATGTCATGCGAGCATCATGTATATGCATGACTTCTTTCTTCTCCGGGGCTCTCTCATCGAGCCTCTTCATTAGCAAATCCATTTTGGCGAGACTGAAAGATGTCTACCTCTTTCAGGCGATGCATTCCTCCACCTCTCTTGCGGGTCAAGCGTCCTTTCTTCACTCCAACCTTGGTTGGATGCCATCTTCTCCACAAGAGCCGTGGCTTGAGGAATAGTGAGTGATAAGAATGCACCTCCGCGGCGGCATCCATCGTCTCACGTGTGTTGTTGCTTGAGCCCATGGTAGAATGTCCGCATGAGCAGCCAATTCTCCATGCCATGATGAGGACACTCGAGGATGTAATCTTGAAATCGCTCCCAAGCTTACGGGACAGGTCTCATCATGGTGTTCTTTGAAAGCTTGATATCTTCCCACGAAGAGCATTTGTTTTGCCCATGGGGAAGAACTTCGCCAAGAAATTGGTGGAACATAGTGCCCACGTAGGATTCTTCTCCTTATTGGCGTAGAACCACGCTTCGCTCTCCCCAAGAGTGAGAATGGGAAGAGGCGAAGTAGTATAGCATCTCCGGGGACATCCTTGATAGTGAATGTGCTACAAATCTCCGGGAAGTGTTGGAGATGAGCACTAGCATCTTCATGGGCCTTCCCACCGAACCGGCTTGCTTGCACCATGTTGATTAGCGCGGGCTTGAGCTCAAAAGCTCCTTCGATGTCCGCACCGGTCCAAGTCACGAATGTTGTCCGTAGTTGGGCCGAGAACTCGCGGAGTGACTTGTTCGCCATGGCTTCAAACGCTGGTGTCAAGTCTCGCACGAAAGGTCGACTTTCTCGCTTCGACAAACTTCCAAGTTGAGTTGATGATGATGCTTTAGTGGTCTTCTTCAACTTGCTTCCCGGCCTTCCCGAATAAAGCTTCGGATTGTCAATATAATTATCAGGAAGAATTGTCTTGATTACCCTGCATAAGATACACAAGTAGACAAAACAAGGGTAATCCTGTAGAGATGGGTTAGTATGACAAAGACAGCTCAATCACATTATCTAGTGCAATGCTGCTCATTATCCATTGGCTTTCAACCTTCCCCGGCAACGGCGCCAAAAATGCTTGTTGACATTTCTAACGCCACTCAGTGTTAGGTTGTCATCCCCAACATGGCGCCAAAAATGCTGGTACTAAATAATGCAACTAACGCTACTAGAAATAAATATGGGATCCGGCAGCGCACGAGATAATACCGATGTAGCATTTTAACCAGGAGTAATCCAGGTATCGTTATTTATATTTTTACCACTTTGGGAAGGGAATGCACTGGATAATGAGTGATGAGCAATGCACATGCTTTGTAATGGAGAGCTTAACCTTTGTCTGTATCGATCATCTCATACGGGGTAAGTGTCACATAAAATATAGGAATGAATGATAAATGACATAAGATAAATGAGAGCATTTAGCCACATAAAATAATAGTAATAAGCCATCTCAACTTAGCACTCTAAGCTTATAACACTAGCATGGACTAGGATGATCTAGGGTATAATCCTATGTTATTCTAACTACAAAGTCAAAGCATACAATGATTAGTGCAAGAACATCTAGCAATCATGGCGGGAAAAGGTTACATCTATGCATAGTGATATTACCGAGAAGACTAGAGACATAGCAATGACTTCAATGTAATAGGTTGTTCTACTAAGACCTACCAACGGGGATGGAATACAAAGGACTCAACGGAACTGTCACTTCCGCGATCTACCACACGACCCGACCAATAGGGTGTAATCGCGAGATAAATACAATCTAGGCACCACGCCTACACAATATTTACCACTCACCCATCGATCTAATGAGCAAGCGCTATACGATCCTATGCATAAACATAATTCTAGTCCAACTATGCTAAACATATAATCAAAGTAAACTAAGAACAATATAATTGAGAACATAATCAAATAGAGCAAAGTCAAGTCGATATAATAGAATAGAATAAAGTACTACTCATAGTATCACGAACAATGATGAATATTACAAGAATGTAGAGGGAATTACCAAGAACTCCGACAGATCCGGACTCCAAGCTAGGCTTGATTCCCTCTAGATCTATTCCTATGTAGCTATGCTACTAAACTATGGAGCTCTAATTGAGATGGTGGCTCAAGCTTCTCGAATTCGATGAGAGAATGAACTCTTGAATGAATTAGGGTTTCACCCGGGGGCCGGGGGCTCGAATATATAGCCCCCTAGGATTAACCACGGCCCTCGGATCAAACCGACCTAAATGGACGATAATTATTCATCCTCAAAGGCGGTGGAGGCGGGATCCACGAGACTCCACCCGATTGGTGGAGGTGGGGAGTCGGCCGACTCCCCCGGGTCGGCCGACCGCCACCCCGCTAGGTGGGCCCCACTTCCGGGGTTTGCCTTCGGAGTCTTCTAGATTATACAATTTTACCCGTTCGGTCTTTATCTCTATGTAATCATGACATGTGGGCCTCCTTTGGTTCTCTTTCCGATAACCCCCGCAAAATAGACAATCACCAAAACTCGTGGAATTCATCGGTGTAACCCCTATATCTAACAGGTGAACTCATATTAGTCCTTTCTCTTGCTGTGTTGACGGTATAAAATTGATACTTAACGACCGTCAACAACAAGTCCGGCACTCCGCCCCGTGGAAGACTAGCTTCCCGAGAGCTCTCTTGGAGAGATGCTCTTCTCTTGCTCCTCTCTCACTCCTTACTTCTATTCTAGCTAGGCTAGGTAGAGTGGCTCTACGCTCTCTATTGTACACTTGTAGAGTGGAGGTATGGTGAAGAGTGAGACTACAAAATGAAGAATGAATTGTTTTTGAAGGGGGGAGGCTTGTCCATGCTTATATAGGAGTGGGATGGTCGGTTTCCGCAGGGCAAAAGTCGAAAACACCCCTGAACCGACCATCGAGGGTGGCAAACAAACCGACCAACCAAAGCCGGGCCCGGCTGCGCCGGACGGCGCGCGCGCCTGCGCGCGCTCGCGCCAGGCCGGGCCCCGCCGGCCTTCGGCTTTGGTCGGTTGCCTCCTTGTTGGGCCCCCGGTCGGCCCATGCCGGTTATTCTGGTTGGCTGGCCTCGAAGTTGGATTTCCCTTCTTTTTCTCTTGTTTTGCTTGGACCAAAATAAAAGGTGTTTTCACCTATGTATTTTTCTTTATGTCTTGGTCCATTTCGGTGTGAATCAAGTGTGTCCTGCAAAACAAAGGATCTGCACCATACTGTGGAAATAGTTAGAGTAGAGGCCTATTCTAGGTGAATTTTAGTGTTGCCTAGACTAAAGTTGGCGCGGTTAGAAATGAGTTTAAGTACCGCCAACAGTGGCATGGTGCTAATAATTGATAGTTGTTGTTACATCATATAAAATGGAGTTGATGCATCACTCATTACGATATGCATTCTAGAGTTTGTTGAAACTATAGGTGCCATCTTATTTGTCTGAAATTCCAAAACTCAGTCTATCGTGCCTACAAAGCTAGCTGCATATGCATCCATACACACTTACATTTAAATGATTTGTGATTAATTCAGATTCTTTTTCTCTCAATTATATAGACTTCTCGCAATTTATCTCCCTTCTCTTATTTACTTGTGGTTGAGAAGATCAATAATAAATGGAAATCTGTTATTTGGGAGGTTGATATGTGATTACTTAAGTCCCCTGTAATTTTGCCCCTTTGCAGATGTTCACCGAATGAGAGAAAAATTATTAAGAACATGGCATTTCTGTCTCTTTACCCCAACCATTGCTCATTAAAGTATGAACTATTCCCTCGGTAGATAGCTATGTCTAATTAAGTTGTTTCTTCATTATATGTATCTATCTTTCTACTCTGCCATCTTGGTTCAGTCTTTCTACAACATGCAAGTATCACTGTGCATATTATGTTGTCATCCGTTTAATGCTGACCTGAAACATGAGCTGAATATGCAATTATCATTGTGCATATCTATCTTTCTACTCTGCCTCCTTGCTCACCTGAAATGCTGAATACGCTAGTACTGCAGCTCGTGTTTTGCTTCAGTGTTCAATTAGCTTTGCCACCACTAGTCTCACTTTAACTAATGCATGTCAATGATTTTTCAGGAGGAATGTTGAGTTTGAGAAGGAGCATGCGAATGGTGGGACGATGGCCAACTTACATATCAAGGGAACCTTTGCTGCTACAGTAGACATTAGTCTTTTGATTCGAATGAATTCAATCAGTTGTCTGTGCTTGACACATTATTATGTGTTAAGCTATCTACTTGTGTTCTCATTTAGTTTGACACTTGGTGTGTTTCATTAAAGATTTTGTATGAACAAATTATATTTCATTTTAATGGATGTCGATGCTTCATTCAATATGTATTTGTCGTTTTGCGATTATTGATTTAAGCTACCAAACAAAGTGTCGCAACATGAATTATTAATATATTAATCTGGCGTTGCAATAAATGATGGCACATATAACAACCACATTTAGTCGTGGCAATAGGTACGATAATCGTGGCAATAGAGAACCTATCTCTTGCAACTACAAAAAGATGATGGTGGCAATAGAGGAATCTACCTATAGCAACCAGCTAGTTAGTAACGTGGCAATAGATGACCTATCTGTAGCAACCAACCTAAATAACGTGGTAATAGCCCATGCCATCTATAGTAACCATTTAGAAATGTGGCAATAGAGGACCTCTCTATAGCAACCAACCTAAATAGACGTTGCAAAAACTTAAGCCACCTATAGCAACCATTTAGGCGATGTGGCAATAGAGAACCTCTATTGCAATGCTTTCGTCGCGTAGCAATAACCACGATTGCAACACCTGTGTTGCGTTGCGATTGCATTGTGTTACTACATGACCAGCGTGTCGCAATACATATCGCTAGCAACGCCTAGTTCGTTGCAATTGATACTATTACCACACCCATAGTGGTTAAAATTGCTTTTGTTACAACACTCACCATGTGTTGCAAAAGCGTCAAAAGTGTTGCAATAGAGGGGCTGTGTGTCGCAACTAAAACGTAACCCGTTGCATTCTGCTATTGCTACCCTTACAAGTGCTACGACATTTAACCAAAAAAAAATGGTAGCAAAAGTACAATTGCTACCATTTTTGGGTCTTTTGCTACACTTTTTCGGCGTTGCATTTGACCAAAAATCTTGTAGTGCCTGTGACCCCTAATATTGATCAAGGGTCCTTGAAAGTGCCCAAAGATGAACCCTTTTGAATGTAAAACGTGATTGTAAATTGCAACTCTGTGTTTTGTGAATAAAAATGCTCAGATTTCGATATATGCGTCAAATGTGCTGTCTTTATACTGTCCTTTCGATCGAGCCCCTTTACTCATAGATCTGAAAAACGCCGCCCCCCCCCATCTTTGAGTTAGGGGCGAGTAGGCTTACTATCTTTCGGCTGAGTTAGTAAAGAAAAATCCCTCAGCTTTAAACTTGTTGAAAACGCCGCCCCCCCATTTTTATAGTTGAGGGGTTTTACGAAGTCACCGATCCATATTTTGTTTTTAACTACACAAATTCATCGAATGATAAAGTGATGATGACTTTATTAATTTCAAAAGTCGCTGTTACAATCTTTCCGTCAGCACTTTCGCTAACATTGCAACAGTATTCCAACTGTTACCCCGTAGTACTATCGTATCTCTTGAGTTGAATGCGGTTGCTTCTGTTTAAATGGTTTCTGATGTATTGTCAGAATTGATTGTTGTGGTCCTATCCATATTTGATCAAATGTACTTGTGTATCTTTTGTATTGAATTTAAAGATTAAGGCCTTCTGACCTTTTGTCAGAATTTATGATGTTTAAATGTGAAAAAGTTAGCTTGTCAAAGGTACCATATCTTTCATCTTAAATGCGGTGATTGCTTCTCATTCTATTTGTATGGACATTGTAGTCCTATAAATAGCGTACATGGCTCCATTCATTTGCCTGTCTCATTATCTTATGGTTTTAGGATTTCTGTAATGGAATTGTAGTTGTTCTTTTGGTTTCTTGGCGGGGGTCTTCTTCCTCACCATTTTGTTGGGAAGAAGACCAACTCCAAGAAACCGAATGCTCAACTCCAGAAGTGCAAAGTCTTGCTCTTCTCTTTAACTTTAGCTAAAGTGATCTTTTGGTTTCGACTTTTTTTCATCCTCCCCGCTTGATTTGTGGTGGCGAGGTGAAAAGATTCGAAACCAAATGGTTAGCTTCAGTTGCGAGGTCTTTTGTAGCAATATTGCGTTGTGCTTCTTCCCTACTAGATCTAGCTCTTCTTTTTAGATTCAAATGAATTGATCTTTTGGTTTTTTGTGTCCTTTCATTCTCTCCCCTAATCCGTGGTGGCGAGGATGAAAGAGCTCAAAAATAAATGATTAGCTTCGATTCTTTGGCTAATGCTTTCCATCAATTGGATGACCTTGTGATCCGAATGATTGTTGGGATTTCGTAGGTCGTGATGCTTGAGCTCAAAATAGCTTGTATTTCGCTTATTGAACCCAAGCATGATCGGCTTCAAATTTTAACATTGCCCATTCTGAAGTATCGGCCTTTTTAGTACTTTCGTAATTTCCGGATTGATTGTTAGGGTTTCTTAGGTCGGTGATGCTTGAGCTCGAGGTAGCTGATATTTCGCTTATTGAACTCAAGCATTTCTGCCTTTGAAATCTTAACATTGCCATATCGACGTGTTGGTTTGTGAGTTTTAGGGCTTGATTTGATTCTGTTGAAAATCAGACCTCTTTAGCTATCTTTTGGCTTTAGCTCTTTTCTGAGCTGTTAGACGCTCTGATTTTCTCAGAAGTTAAGGCCCTTTGCCATTTTCGGCTTTAACCATTTTCGGCTTTAGCTCTTTCTAAGCTGTTAGACTTGCTCTGATTTTCTCAGAAGCTAAGCCCCTTAGCCATTTTTGGCTTTAGCCATTTTCGGCTTTAGCTCTTTCTAAGCCGTTAGACTTGCTCGATTTTCTCGAAGCTAAGCCCCTTAGCCATTTTTGGCTTTAGCCATTTTTGGCTTTTAGCTCTTTACGAGCTGTTAGACTTGCTCTGATTTTCTCAGAAGCTAAGCCCCTTAGCCATTTTCGGCTTTAGCCATTTTCGGCTTTAGCTCTTTCTGAGCTGTTAGACTTGCTCTGATTTTCTCAGAAGCTAAGCCCCTTAGCCATTTTCGGCTTTAGCCATTTTCGGCTTTAGCTCTTTCTGAGCTGTTAGACTTGCTCTGATTTTCTCAGAAGCTAAGCCCCTTAGCCATTTTCGGCTTTAGCCATTTTCGGCTTTTAGCTCTTTCTGAGCTGTTAGACTTGCTCTGATTTTCTTAGAAGCTAGGCCCCTTAGCCATTTTCGGCTTTTAGCTCTTTCGAGCCGTTAGACTTGCTACGATTTTCTTAGAAGCTAGGCCCCTTAGCCATTTTCGGCTTTAGCTCTTTACGAGCCGTTAGACTTGCTACGATTTTCTCGGGAAGCTAGGCCCCTTAGCCATTTTCGGCTTTAGCCATTTTCGGCTTTAGCTCTTTCTCGAGTCATTAGGATCGTATGAAAATAGTAGGTTGTTTACAACCTTACCTTGGCGACTCCTGCGTTTCGTCGAATATGCAAGGTGTTTGCACCTTGTTTTCGACCTTAACATGGAAACGAGGTGCTCTCTCCTTCGGGGAAAAATGTAATAATAGGAAAAAGGGATACAAAGGACTGCCTCGTTAAAAAACCTCACACCTTTCGCAAGGCTTCCCCCGTGAGGAAAAAGAGTGCAGATCCCCAAACTAATGTCTACCGAAATGTAAAAATGCGAAAAGTAAAATTACATCTCTGTTTTTTTATCTATGGGTAAAAAGCGGCGTAGATTGTCCGCGTTCCAGGTATGTGTTGATTCGACGCCTTCGTCATTCATCAATCTGAAAGCTCCTTCTTTGACCATAGCTGAGACGATATATGGCCCGTACCACCGTGACGTAGCTTTCCACTGCTTGTCGGTTGCCTGATGAGGACCATGTCTCCTGGTTTATGTCCTTTCATAGCACTTTCTTGTCCCTCCAGCTTTTTGTTTCTTGATGATATTTGTCTAAATTTTCTGCCGCCTCTAGCCTTGTTTGTTCTGAAGTTTCAATGTCAACAAATCTCTGGATTGGGTTAGTTGCTGCAATTTCAGTTCTGAATGATCCAAGCTTCATTTTTTCTGGAGTGATTGCTTCTTCGCCATATAATAGACGAAATGGAGTGAAGTTTGTTGCTCTGGTCTTTGAGATGTTATGGCCCCATACGAAGTTGTTAGTTCTTGTGCCCATTTGCCCTTCTTTTCTTACGTCGGTATTTTCGAAAGTGAAGTGAATATCTCAGCATTCGCTCTTTTGACTGCTCCATTTGACTGTGGGTGATTGACCGAAGCGAAAGCCAGTTTTATGTTTAACTCTTCACAAAAGCTTCTCTATTCTGCGCAGTCGAATTGTTTGCCATTATCAACCATGATGTAAGCTGGCACTCCGAAGCGACAAATGATTCGCTGCCAAGTGAAGTTGATTAGTGTTTTTGACGTGATCTTTGCTAGAGCTTTCGCCTCAATCCACTTGGTGAAATATTCCAGCGCTACTGCCGCGAACTTTAGATTTCCTGGAGCTTGCGGAAGCGGACCCACAATGTCTATCCCCCATCTTTGCAATGGCCAAGATGGAATGATTGGACTTGTCAAATTTGCTGGAGCTTTCTAATTTTTCGCGAATCTTTGACAAGCTTCACATCTTCGAACAATTTCTTTTGTGTCTTTCGCCGCTGTTGGCGAGTAGAAACCTTGCCTAATGGCTCTGTGAGCTATCTCATGCGGACCCCTGTGTGCACCGCACATGCCTGAATGTATTTCAGCTAAAAGCTTTTCTCCTTCTTCTTTGCTGATACACTTCAGAAGTGGTCCAACTACACCTTCTTTGTATAACTCTTCACCAATGATTGTGTACTTGCTTTGTTCTAGACCTCATGCGCTGATATTCCTTCTTGTCTTCTGGCTCATATGTCTCTTTGAGGAAAGCGACAATTGGTGCTCGCCAATCTTCGCTTGCTATCACGTGTATTGCTCTTGGATTTTCTTCTTCTTCTGTTACCGCCTTTAAGGTTAATGTTTGATAAAGAACATCTCGGGGGTAATGGTATGTTCTGTGCTGCAGCTTTCGCCAATTCGTCAGCTTCAGAATTTTCTAATCTTGGAATGTGCCTCAAAGTGAACCCAGAGAAGTGCTTTTCCATTCTTCTAACTGCTGCAAGATATTTTGCCAGTCCTCTTTCTTTTGCTGTGTATTCTTTTTCGATGTGGCCAACCACTACTTGTGAGTCTGATTTGACAATGCATCTGCGTATGCCAAGAGCTCTCAACTTCCGTAAGCCCAATAGTACTGCTTCATATTCCGCTGTGTTGTTTGTGGTTTGAAGCTCTAGTCTTGCTGCATATCTTAGTCTTGGGCCCGTTGGAGGTATCAATATGGCCGCGATCCCGGCACCTGAGTTACACCATGCTCCATCGCAGAAGATTGTCCATGTTGGTTCTTCAAACCTGATCGTTGTGTCAAAAGCTAATGGGGTTCAGTCTGCTATGAAGTCGGCAATCACTTGTGACTTAATGGTGGACCTGTGTGTAAAATCTACTATGTACTGGTTTAGTTCTGCTGCCCATTTTCCGATTCTTCCTATTGCTTCAGCATTGCGAAAGAGTGCTTCTAACGGTTGTGCTGAAGTGACAACTATGCGATGCTGTTGAAAGTAGTGCTTCAGCTTTCGCGAGGCCATTACCACTGTGTAGGCTATTTTCTCAAGTTCTGTGTAATTCGTCTTTGCTCCTGACAAGGCTTCTGACACGTAGTAGATTGGAAATTGCTGGATCTTCCCTCGCTTTCTCTTTCTTCCACTAATACTGCGCTTACTGCAGTATGGGATGATGCCAGATATAAAAGCAAATCAGCTTTCGTCGTTGGTTTGTTCAGTGTCGGAAGTCTTGTGAGATAGTGCTTCAGATTTTTGAAAGCCTGTTGTTGTTCCGTTCCCCAATCAAAGTGGTCTGCTTGTTTGAGAACTCTAAAGAATGGTAACCCCTTTTCTGCGGATCTTGCTATGAATCTGCCTAGTGATGCCATACGTCCAAATGAGCTTCGTACTTCTTTCTTAGTTGATGGTGGCTTCATGTTAACTATCGCCGCAATTTTTCTGGATTGGCATCTATCCCTTTCGCCGATACCATGTACCCAAGAATTCTGCCTTCTTTTACGCCGAACGCGCACTTCTCTGGATTGAGCTTTAGGCTGCTTTTCTTTAGGTTGGCAAAAGTTTCCTTTAAATCTTCAATGTGCATTTCCTTTCTATCACTTTTGACAACGATGTCGTCCATGTAGTTAACCAAGTTTCGACCTTTCTGATCTTCAAAGACTTTGTCCGCCATTCTAGCGAAAGTTGGTCCTGCATTGCGCAGACCTTCGGGCATTCTTTTGAAACAATAAGTCCCGCTTGGGGTGATGAAACTGGTCTTTTCCTCATCATCCTTGTTGAGCCAAATTTGGTGATAGCCTGAGAAACAATCTAGCAGACTCATTCTTTCACAGCCAGCTGCGATATCGACCAGCTTGTCTATTCTTGGCATAGGATATGGATCTTTCGGACATGCTTTATTTAGATCTGTGAAGTCGATGCACATTCTCCACTTCTTGTTTTTCTTCTGAACCATTACTACATTCGCTAGCCATTCCGGATACTGAACTTCTCTGATGACTTGAGCTTGCAACAGTCTGTCCACTTCTGCGTTTGCTGGTTCTGCTCTTTCATCTGAGATCTTTCGCAGCTTTTGTTTTCTTGGCCTTATTGTTTTGGATACATTCAGATTATGTTGGGCAAGTTCTCTGTCCACACCTCGTAGATCGCTGGCTGACCATGCGAATACCTCTCTGTTTTTGTACAGGTATTTGATAAGTTCATCTTTCTCCTGTTGTTCGAGATCCTTTCCGATGTGTACGTACTGGTCAGGAGTGTATTTCGATAGCGGTACTCTTTCAGTTTCTTCATTTGGTTTTGCTCTTGCTTTCTCCCTTTTTTCTTTATTCTCATCATCCTCTTCACTTTCGTCTTCTTTCTCTTTTGTTTCCTTGACTTTGTTGATCATGTTGTATCCCGGAATAGGTTTCCCTTCAATTTTTACGCGCTTCTTGATCACCGAATAAGGTTATTATTCCGAAAGGTGAGGGACTTTCATGCGAGGAAACTCGTTTTATTACTGCGTCAATCTTGTTTATGAATCCTCTACCGAATATGGCGGTGTATGGGTATGGCATATCTACAACGTCGAAGGTGATCATCTCGGCTCTTGCCTTCTGATCTTGTGCCAGGGCCACTTTCAAGTTTATCTTCCCGATTGCGTTTATTCTTGAGCCTCCGAAACCGAAGAGCGAATTGCCCGCAGTGTCTAAAGTTCTTCTGTCGAGACCCATTTGCTCGAAAGCTTTGGTGAAAATGATGTCCGCTGAGCTACCATTCTCTATCAGAATGTTGTGCAGAGTGAAACCATTGACATTCGTGGTAGCGACGAATGCGTCATAGTGCGGATAATCTTTGACTTTGAAGTCTTCTTCTGTGAAAGTGATAGGTGCCATGGACCACGTTGGTCTACTTAAAGGTAGCCTTGGGGTCACTGTGTGTATTCTCCTTTCGTACTCCTTTCTTGCTTTTTTGCTTACGTGTTCTAGATTTGATCCTCCTATGATGGCGTAAATGTGTCCTTGAGACGGTAGTACTGCATTTACCATGTGAGCTTCTTGATTGTTTTCCTGCTGAACTTGCGGCTGTTGTGCCGGAAGCTGATATTCTTGCACCGCTGGTGAGGAGACTGCTGCTGACGTAGCCTGGGTCTGCGGAAGTTGAACTATCGGATTTTGAGGTGGATAGGGCCATGTGTACGCTGGTTGGTGATACACAATCTGTTGAGGGTATTGCTGAAGTTGAGCTTGATACGAATGTTGATATGCCATGTGATTCCGATTTGAAGTACAAACTTTGTTCTCGTCCCGTGTTGTGAAACACGTGTTTGGGATTTTCTCTCTAAGGGATTGCATCATCTTTCTCCTTCGCTCTTTCGCTAGCTTGGTATATATGCAATCTCTTGTAAAGTGATTTTTGTCTTCTCCGCAAATGACACAATACGGGATTCTTAGACCTCCTTCCCGTCCTCTTCCTCTTCCGCGAGGTGGACGGCCGCCTCTGTTTCCTTGGAAATTCTCCCTGTCATTGTTATGATATGGTGCTGGCTCGTTGTTCAGCATATTCTTCTGATCATTCGGTTGTTGTTGAAGGTTGTTCACTTGATGATAGTTCTGATTGTTTCTCTGATTGTAAGGTTGCCTTATCGGCTGAGCTTGCCTTGGGTTGCTTTGGTTTATGTTGGTTCTTGCCTCTTTGCGCTTTCGAAGGTCGTCTTCTGATCTTGCAAACTTTCACATTTCCTCGAACAACTGTGTTACCGTCTTTGGTGTTTCTCTTATCAGATGGAAAGCACATGGTCCGATCTGCAACCCTTGTATTGCTGCTGCGATGACTACGTCGTCGGAAGCATTTGGCACTTGCACCCTTAGCTGAATTAGCTTGTCTAGATATGATGACAATAGCTCTCCATCTTCTTGTTTGCACGTCATTAGATCTCTGGTTGTTTTCTTTTCTGTTTGAAACCCTTGAAAGGTCAAAAGCATTTCCTCCTTGAGTTGCCCCCATGTTCGGATCGACAATGGCCTTAGAGATGTGTACCATTCGTAAGCAACGTCTTCTGCCGCCATAATGAACGATTTTGCTAATGTGGTGGAATCCCCTCCAGACGAATGTACTGCCACTTCGTAATTTGCTAGAAATTTCTGAGGATTTGATTTCCCGTTGAAAGGTGGCAACTTTGGTTTGTAATTTGCTGGCCATGGGTGCCTTTGTAGCTCCGGCGAAAGTGGAGAAGTTGGGTCCAAAGTGATTTGTTCCATCGGCCTTGGCTGAATATTCTCTTGAAAGAAATTTGGTGGCATTTGAGGTGCCTGAAGATGAACTGCCTGTAGCTGAGCTGCCTGTAGCTGAGCTGTCTGAAGCTGTTCTATCTCCCTTTGGAGGGCTATCCTTCTTGCTTCCGCTTCTTGCACTTGCTGCTGAGTTAGAGCTTCTCTATTTTTGGCAGTGGCGTATCTCGCTAGCCGATCACGTTGCTTCCGAAGAGTTCGATTTCCCCTTGACTTTCGCTGAGTTGCTTCAGTAGCCTAGCATGATCATTCACCGAATGTCTTCTTGCCTCGAGTTGTTCATCTTGCCTATCTTCTCGGTTCCTCTTGGTTTTGATTTTCATCTTCCGACGTCGCTTCTGCGAGTGGAACTATCTCTCTTGCAAGATCTGTTGCTGGAACTTCTGCTCCGGCCGAAGTGCCAGCATCTACTTGTTGTCCTGACTCTTTTACAGAAGGTGAAAGAGTAGCGTTGGCTTCTCCTGTCGCCTTCTTCCGTCCTCCCTTCGATGGCATGGTCGTGTCGAGCAACAACCACGGGTGGGCGCCAATGTTGGTGTTCGTTCCAAGGACCGAACACCGGCAAGTGTTGACCGAAGACTAGAACAAAAGTAAAAGACGAAAGCAAATAACGAATGCTTACGGTGAAATGAAACAACAACTTTATTCCATTCCGGCCTCCGTCCGTTTACAAAATGCCCCCGGGGGTCTATTTATAGTAGTCCGTGGACTTTTACATGACCAAAATGCCCCGAATCTAAACTTCTATCTTTAACCATGTGAAGGGCGAATTGTCTTTTCCCCTCAAACCGACCTTCGTGACCGCCTCCAAGGTCCGGTCGAACCCAAGACGGCCCAATTTGGCCCACGAAGCTCGGCCCATCAACCACACCCGTCACAAACCAAATATCCGCACAAGACAATAAAACCAAGTCGGAAATCGAAACCCATTTTCGCCTCAGCTTTCGACCATAAGGCGAAAGCTGTGACTTACTCAGCTTCTGATTCACGAAAGTGCGACTCGAGACGAAAGCCGAGACCCACTCAGCTTTCGACCACTTGAGTCGGCGAAAGACTTTACCCTCGTCTTTCGCCCACGCTTTTCAACCGCCGAAACCCGAAAAGCGCTGCTAAAGGCGAAAGACTTTGCCTCTCAACTTTCGCCCATAGCTTTCGATCAAAACTCGAAAGCGCTGCTCCGGCGAAAGACTTTGCCTCTCAACTAACGGCGGCGGCGAACGGGGGTGGACCACTTCCGATCTACCCCTAACAAGGGATACCTGCCACGTTCGAATACTACTTTGGCATCAGTGCGGTAATTCGGCATCGGTACAGTACTTCGGCTAGCACTGCAACAGTTCGGCTAAGTGTTTACAACCCGAAAAAAAAGTAAAATCCTATCACATTTCGGCAAGAGTCATTTTACAACTAGCAGGACACTTCTACTTCATTCGGCATCTACGCCCGAATGCACTTTTGCATCCTCGGTAGCAACAGCAAGGCTTCGGCCCTTACTGGGCACGGGAAGCATGGCATGTGTTTTGCATCACTCCGGATAACGCTTCGGCTCTTTGCCTAGGAAAGGCCAAAACATGAGATATATGCCCTCTTGTCTCTTCAAAAGTTACACACGTAAATTTATATACATAAAATAAAATTAAGTAAAAATAGAAAGATAATATTTTGAAACAATTCATGCATACGAGGACGCGAGCCGATTAAAAAAAGCTATATACTTTACCCCATGTCTATTCGGTATATTCAATTGTCATCTTCATATATGAATGGATATCCAGTTAGATACATTCAACTTACTATACCTGTCCATTACACGACCATTCGGCCGTTATATTGTTCAACAATTTTTTACAGCAATCACTTATATCCCAATCCGGCTAAGCCTCGATGTATATTTCGGACGCGGTTTTCTTTCTACGGGATCATATTCACATGGAACTCGGTGGACATGATATGTTTTTGGGTCTTCAAATGGAATCTCAAAGGATATTTCAGACACCTATATGGGAACTTAGATGGGTCATATTCTTATTCTCCAAAGCATTCTCTATGGCTTATTGGCAAATTCACTATACCATGAAGATCTTTGGTTTTTCGGATTTTTGTCGTGCGGCCAGAAAGCTTCATCGCTTCACATTGTTATCTCGCGCTAAGATATTCATCGGTCCCAGCTTCCGGCAGAACATATTTGAAAAAAAAAAAGTCTTGAAGGAGTTTGCTCGATTCTATCTCTAACAACTAAAGGAATTTGGCTCATAGGTCGCCAGTCCATGGTTTCTCCCGTACAACCGAAAACGAGCAGACAAAATGTCTACTCATATATTCGGTGAATTTATCGGGTTGGAAGCAACCTCAACAACCAAAAACGGTTGTATCTGTTGGCGAAATGCGGTGATGTCAATTACATATTCACCGAAAACGGTCGAGGCAAAAACGCCGCCCATATATTCGGCACCGATTCAAAAGGTTGCAAGCAACCTCCAAAGCCAAAAACGGCCGGGAAATCTTGCAAAAATAGCAGGAATTGTCCCTAACACACAGACACGTGTGCAATACCTCAAATTAAAGCCAAGCAAGCTTAATAAATGACAAAAATATCTGTCAAACTTTAATAAGCATGGTGGTTCAACATATTTATGAACCCCGAGGCGGTCGGCCTATATAAGAGCAGCGAGACCTTCCCACAGCCACATTATCAAGCCTGTTGCCTTATAAACATGAGGAAAGTCTTGTTTAGAGAGTCCTTCGAACCATTGCTAAATAAGCATAGGAGGCCTCGGGAAAGCACGGATTCGGGTAGCAAGGAGAAACACCACTACCGAAACTTCACTAACCGCATTTGGTTTCGGTGTTTTACGGCGAGGCCATTTCGGTCCTCGCAAGATATATCTCGAGGTCTCGGTTCAATGTCGACCCCGGTTTCTCCAAGCAAGCCGGTGAAAACCACGCACCACCCCCACGTTCGTTACGCATTTCCAAGTGCCAAATAATGATGTTGTGCTTGATCATTGGAAAAATCATGGATCATGGTACAAAGAAGCACGATATCAACATTGGGCCGTAAGAGTACAGGCTTGGGTGCCGAACCGAAGGCGATAATCACCGCATTCTGGTCAGCACCATTAGCCACGATAGTGTTGTTATCAACAAAATTACACTCCTTCGATGCCAGAAACTTCTCATCCAGAGCAGCGGGTGGCGTTGGAGCATGATGTATCAACTAATAATGTGCAAACATCGGCAAGTCACCCGCCATGGGTTTCTGTATCCTAGCAACGAATTGCAGGGCCACATCCAGAACTTGACCAGACCGCGGCTATTTCGGGCGGTGATGCGTCAGCATAGTAGTTAGCGTTACACTTTTAAAAAAAAGTGTTGCGACGCAGACGTCAATTGTAACAGCCATTGTTGACAAATTTGTAAGAAGGTAATACAAGGAAAAACATTCCTCTTATTTTCACTATCGAATACTACTTCACCGGCCTATAAAGATGGGGCGGGATGGCGTTTTTCAAAATAATTCATCAAGCCTATTTGGTTAAGTCACCGAAGGGGCTTCGTCATTTCAAAATATCTCCGCCCCTCATCCTATAAAGATGGGGCGGGACAGCAATTTTCAAAATGAATTCTCAAGCCTATTCGGTTATGAGACCGAAGGGGCTTCATCTATCTGAAAATATCTCCGCCCTTCGCTCTATAAAGATGGGGCGGGACGGCATTTTTCAAAACAATTCATCAAGCCTATTCGGTTAACACACCGAAGGGGCTTCGTCATTTCAAAATATCTCTGCCCCTCGTCCTATAAAGATGGGGCGGGACAACAATTTTCAAAACGAATTCTCAAGCCTATTCGGTTATGAGACCGAAGGGGCTTCGTCTATCTGAAAATATCTCCGCCCTTCGCTCTATAAAGATGGGGTGGGACGGCGTTTTCAAAAATAATTCGTCAAGCCTATTCGGTTAAGTCACCGAAGGGCATCAGTTGGTTAGCCGAAGGGCTTAAAATTTTCAACCAAAGCCCTTCAACTAAAAACGTTGGAGGAGACGACATTTTCAAAATTCGCCTAGCGATTCGGTAGGTTAGCCGAAGGGCTTAAAATTTTTGGCCGAAAGGGGCTTAAAATTTTAAACTGAAGCCAAAAAAGTGGGAGGTGACGGCGTTTTCACAACTCGCCTATCCATTTGGTTGGGTAGCCCAAGGGCCTAAAATTTTCAACCGAAGCCCTTCAGCTATAAAAACATTGGAGGGGATGGCGTTTTCACAACTCACCTAGCCATTTTGTTGGTTAGCCGAAGGGCTTCGAATATTCACCGAACCCCTTCAACTAAAAAAGTTGGGAGAGATGGTGTTTTCAAAACTAAGTTGAAAGCGTCATGTTTTGGTTTCAAATTACGAGCCGAAGGGCTTTAAAACTTTTCAAATCCTTCTTCGGCTAAAAAAGTCACGGCGGTAGCGCAAACCGCCGGATCAATGAATCAACAACCGAATGAGTGCATTCCATAACCAGGGTGTGCCTTCAGTTGCAAAAGGCGTCGCCGGCAGCGAGCCTACAGGCGGAGCTGGAGCAAGCTATTCACCTTACCTTCATTCGAAAAGATGCCGACTACCTAATGTGTATATGGTCTGATGATCAGGGCAAAAAAATATAGTATGTATATGTTCGCAATACTAGAAGTTATATGAACTAAGAGATTATTTTTGAAGTACCGAAGCTACCATGTTGGAAAGCGTTGGAGAGATGCGTATATGTGTGTCAGTCCTGATGTGTGTATATACAGGTATTACTTGTATACCTTTGGATATTATTTAGACAATTGGGAAGTTTATTTTCGCTGATACCAAAAACCTAGGCAGCTTGCATGGCAACGATGCCTAAGATAGTAGCCGAATGAACACGGGCTCTTTCATGCAATTTGCACTGAAAGTGTATGTCTTCCTGCATGCATGCTGAACACACCTAATGGCTCCCCCTTCGGCTAAAAAAAGTGAGGGGTACATAACTTTGAAAATATAATCGAAAGCGTTGCTTGGGTATAAAATCCAAAACGTTACCTTCTAGCTGAAAACTGTCTTGGCTTCCGAAATAACAAGGTTGCACTACTTGCACATTCACTAAAATGACAAGATACGTATTATGTTTCAGTTTGTATCCGTGCGCGAAGCACCCTTATTTCAGAAACTGGTTTGCGATTTCTCTTCGCGTAGGAAAGCTCGTATGTCGAGCCAGTACTTCGGCAAGAACCGCCTCTTTTCGGCCCACGCCACCAACACAAAAGGAAGTCAATTCCTATTTTGGCACGTACATGCATGTGAGGAGTCAAGTCCAATGTAAATAAGCACATGTATCAACAGCCCTTGTTTATTCGGTATATTTCTTTAATAGTTCTTGTACACGGATTAATTCAGCGAAGTCGTCGTGGTCGTTAATTCCTCCAAAAAAATACACCGAGTCCTATACTTCATTTGCACGAAAGCATCTTTCAGCCAAACAACACGGTGATCCCGGCAACTTTATCTTAGCCGAAATACTCATTTTAGCTGGCCCCGCCGGACCTTCGTATGACCCAAAGATGTTAATACTACGTTAGATCCGGACCCACCGACATATCAACCGTCGAAATGGGCTCATTGAAAGCGTGGGAATCAAATCGGCGAGACCAAATGTTCACATTTCGCTCCAAATTTTTTTTTAAAACAAAAAATCCGCAAGAAAAAAAAAATGTCCTCGCCCGAGTCGCTCCCCAAGCTTGGGACGGCGTATAGCCATGCGGTTGGGCCAATGCAGGCGGCGCCAACCGAAAGGGAAAAGAAAACCATTTCGGTCGGCGCCGAAGGGCTACTGTTGGGGGCTGACCGGGACGTCGGCACCCTGCCCCCGCCAATCGGCCCATCCGAATGACTATGGCCGATATTACCCGAATCATATTCGGGTAATATGACGTTCGGGTGATATGACATTTGGGTGATTGACATTCGGTTAATGTCACATTCGGGTAATATGACATTTGGGTGATTGTCATTCGGTTAATGTCACATTCGGTTAAGTGACATTCGAGCGATATGACATTTGGCTGATTGTCCTTCAACGGAGGTGAAGCGCATTCGACTGCTGTGGTGAAGCGCATTCGGCTGCTGTGGTGAAGCATATTCGGCTGCTGTGGTGAAGCAGAATGACAGATGACAAGATGGTATGGAATGCGCCCGCTGGAGCCAGGTGGCAGGAATCACCTGATCACTAGTGTGGAGACAAGAAGCACCAAGGGCTCAAAGACGACGACGCCCTCGCTGCCAGGAGAATATTCCCAGAATAAATAGTAGTTGGAAGGGCAAACTCGTCATGTAAAAGATCATGAGTGTGTATAAATAGCACCCCAAGGGGTTTGTAAAGAGAAGGGACCCGTGCGTTTTAGCCGGGATCTGAATAATACACTCGTAGTGTACATTCGTGTCATATCCTTTCGTGTTTTTCGTATTCGGTTTGTTGGTTTTGACCTGGGGGGCAGCACCCTTAAGGCCAGAAACAACAACAGGAGTATAGTTAGATACATAGAAGTCCCTACTCACTCGTTATCCTCCCACCTAGCTAGCTACCTACTAGTTACCTTTAGTTTATCACTCATATCAACACTTACCCCTTTATCAACATCAATAGCTTAGATTGAGTAGAACCACCACAGGTTTCCATTACCCTTTTTGCTAGAGAGTCTTAATCCGCTTCCCGTGAGCGAACTACAAATTCGACACCGGAATACTCACCCGGTTGAAGTGCTACAGCGGTACCTGTGCGCTTGCAGAGTTACCTTTGGTCAGTCTTACGTTGTCACTAGGATCTAGCGTAGCTTAGCATTCTTAGGCTGTTGCCGAAAGTGGAATTGTGACACCCTCTCTCTAGTGGTAGTTCGGGTTTGCAGTAGGCTTAGCTACCAGACGCCAATCGAATTTATCTATTTCTAGTGATTCCGCTAAGATCTGCCAACACTACCTAATGAAGCATAAGTTTGAAACATTTGAAAAGTTTGGGTCATATAAGTGAAAAACACATGAAGAGGCTCCATGATGATGGGCTTCTAACTTCGTTTGATTTTGAATCTTACGAGACATGTGAAGCTTGCCTATTAGGCAAAATGACCAAGACGCCTTTCTCGGGTTTTCCTAAGAGAGCGTCTGACTTATTGGAACTAGTACATACTGATGTATGTGGACCTATGAGCACGACAGCTAGAGGCGGATTTCAATACTTCATAACTTTTACTGATGACTTTAGTAGATATGGCTATGTCTACCTAATGAAGCA
Organism: Themeda triandra; assembly: GCA_018135685.1. NCBI lineage: Eukaryota > Viridiplantae > Streptophyta > Magnoliopsida > Poales > Poaceae > Themeda > Themeda triandra. The sequence goes on along the minus strand of JAENPR010001041.1, from coordinate 106,981 downwards.
TAAGTCTGAAACATTTGAAAAGTTGAAAGAATTTCAGAATGAAGTAGAGAACCAACGTGGCAAGAAAATTAAGGCCTTGCGATCTGATCGTGGAGGCGAATATTTGAGTCACGAGTTTAGCAATCATCTTAGGAGTTGTGGAATTGTTCCACAGCTTACGCCACTTGGAACGCCACAGAGAAATGGCGTGTCGAGCGGCATAATCGGACTTTGTTGGACATGGTTCGGTCTATGATGAGCCGATCGGACCTACCTTTATCATTTTGGGGATACGCTCTAGAAACGGCCGCTTTCACATTGAATAGGGTACCATCTAAGTCTCGTAGTTAAGACACCATATGAGATATGGACTGGGAAGAGTCCTAGTTTGTCTTTTCTAAAAATTTGGGGTTATGAAGTTTATGTCAAACGGCTTATATCAGATAAGCTAACACCCAAATCAAACAAATGTTTTTTCGTGGGATATCCGAAGGAAACTTTAGGATATTACTTCTACAACCGCTCGTAGGGCAAAGTGTTTGTTGCTCGAAAAGTGTTTTCTTAGAGAAAGAGTTTCTCAAAAGAGAGAAGAGTGGACAAAAGGTGTATCTTGAAGAAGTTCAAGATGAGCCGATCGAGAAGGACTCTACGAGTGATGCTAATGTAGCGAGAACAAGTTGAGATGCCCGTGGCCACTGAAACACCTCCACAACCACGAAGATCAGCGAGACTTCACGAGTTGCGTGGGGATCTGTTATTGTTGGATGATGACGAACCTGCAACATACGCAGAAGCTATGATGGACTCAAATTCCGAGCAATGGCAGAGTGCCAGGAGATCCGAGATAGATTCCATGGGAGATAATCAAGTTTGGATCTTGGTTGACCCGCCTGATGGTGTTAGACCCATCGAGTGCAAATGGATCTATAAAAAGAAGAAAGATATGGACGGAAATGTTCATGTCTATAAAGCTCGACTTGTCGCAAAAGGTTTTCGGCAAGTTCAAGGAATTGACTACGATGAGACATTCTCTCCAGTAGCAATGCTTAAATCTATCCGGATCATTCTAGCAATAGCTGCCTATTTCGATTATGAAATTTGGCAGACGGATGTTAAAACAGCCTTTCTAAATGGAAATTTAGAGGAGGACGTGTATATGATACAGACTGAAGGTTTTGTTGATCCAAATAATGCTGGAAAATATGCAAGCTTAAGAAATCTATTTATGGGTTAAAGCAAGCATCTCGGAGTTGGAACATTCGTTTTGATGAGGTTGTCAAAGGGTTTGGCTTCCGTTAGAATGAAGAAGAGCCTTGTGTTTACCAAAAGGCTAGTGGGGAGCGCGTGTTGTGTTTCTAATCTTGTATGTGGATGACATACTATTGATTGGGAATGACCTTCCCATGTTGCAATCAGAAAGACTTCACCGAATAATAGTTTTTCTATGAAGGATTTAGGAGATGCGGCATACATCTTGGGCATTAAGATCTATAGAGATAGGTCGAAGAGGCTAATAGGATTATGCCAAGATACATACATTGACAAGGTGTTGAAACGGTTCAACATGGAGCAATCCAAGAAAGGGTTCTTGCCTATGTCACATGGTATGCGCTTTAGCGACAAGCAATGTCCGTCATCAGATGAAGAGCGCAAACGCATGAGTAAGGTTCCATACGCTTCGGCAGTTGGTTCCATCATGTGTGCCATGATATGTACTCACCCAGATGTCTCATATGCTCTAAGTGTTGCGGCAGGTACCAAGGCAATCCTCGGTGCGAGTCACTTTGACGTCGTTAAAAACATCCTTAAGTACTTGAGAAGGACTAAGGATGAGTTCCTGATCTATGGAGGTGAGGAGGAGCTCGTTGTAAATGGTTACACCGATGCTAGCTTCCAAACTGATGTAGATGATTCACAATCTCATTCAGGTTTTGTGTTCACAGTAAATGGTGGTGCAGTAAGCTGGAAAAGTTCCAAGCAGGAGACAGTGTCCGATTCTACAACAGAAGCCGAGTACATTGCAGCTTCCGAAGCTGCAAAGGATGGTGTTTGGATGAGGCATTTCCTCATTGATCTTGGTGTGTTTCCTAATGCGACTAGCCCATTGAATCTACATTGTGACAACAATGGGGTGATAGCACAGGCTAAGGAGCCAAGGAATCACCAGAAGAACAAACATGTATAGCGGAAATTTCACCTCATTCGACAGTTCATCAGTGAAGGTGAAATTAAGATGTGCAAGATACACACGGATTTGAATGTAGCAGATCCGTTAACAAAGGCCCTTCCACAGCCTAAGCATGAGGCGCACATGAGGTCTATGGGGATTAGACATCTTAGAGATTAACTCTAGTGCAAGTGGGAGATTGTTGGGAATATGCCCTAGAGGTAATCATAGAGATGGCATGTATCCATGATATGTAATGTGTCCATTGAATATCCATTAAAGACAACTTGTATTGATTGGCAATTATGTGAATTGTTTGTGGAACTCTTTTACTTGTATGGTTATTCTATATTTGTCCCTGGTCGGAGTTCATGTGAGGACACACATGAATATTAGACTAGCACATTATTAGTTGATGACTATTTTTCACAAGTCATGGACATGGAGATGTCAAACTAATAATGTGGGCACATGTATGACATGTAGGCTGGACTGACCCGACATGATATTGTCTCTATACACATCATATACGTTATGTCCTTCAACCTGAGATTGTTGTATGTGCTCGAGATGTGTATCGACTTGCTTAGGGACTGAAAACGCTACTCCGTTACTGGGTAGTTATAAAGGACGTCTTCGGGTTTGTCGAGAAGCATGCTATGAGACATAGACAATCAAGATGGAACTTGCCCCTCTCTAATGAGAGTGATATCACTGGATCACTCAAGTTATTGGATCAACAAATGCATGGCCGTGCTTGGGTTAAGTGTTAACCCATGAGTTGAACCAAATATCATGAGGCAAGGGAGTAACATGTATGTGGTCGTGGTGGTTCGTCTGATATGATCATTTGCATGCACATAGGAGTTGTCACGCCTTGCTAGAGGCTGCTATCAGCTATTGGGCGAATAGGAGTATTCGGTCCATGTCTATATGTGCGTGAACCCATAGGGTCGCACGCTTAAGAGGCTGGAAGCCTAATTCGGGTAGAACCCGAATTAGACAAGGCTTAGGGTTTCTAATGGGCCTCCAACTCTGGAGCACATGAGAGACGCCTATATAAGTAGAGGGGAGGGTCGCGGCCAAACCTAATCCATGCCTTCTGGCAGCCGCCGTCGCCCTCCACGCTCTCACCTTCACTCCTCGCGGACCTAGCAGTCCGGAGGCGCATCGCTTTTCCCTCGTACGTGTGTGATACCTCGGAGGTGCTGCATCTGGAGCACGAGGACCAACCGCAAGTAGTGGGAGGAGTTGCTGGATGACCACGCAACTGCACGGCACTGCTGTGACGCATTCAACTACATCGAGTCATCTTTCGCTGCATCTGTGCGTCTAGTGGTAATCCCGTAACCTGTAACTAGCAGTAGATCCTGGGATACGAGGTAGAAAAGTTTTGTTTTCCGGCTAGCGTAGCACCCTCATAACCCTACACATCCTAACTCAGTCATCAAGACACACATTAAGTAACAATCAATCATACATAGCCTAATCACTATGAGTCACCATCGTTATGCTCTATGCATAACATCACACATTCACGCATTGCTACCAATTGTCGACCTACAACTGGCAGTCCAGTAATAAAATCATCACTGAAGTTCTATAGCCCCTATGAACATGAATGAGGACAATCTAGAAAGCTTAACAAATTGCCCATCAATCATCTCAAGACACCAAGACATGATTCCTAACTTAACTGGTCCTAAAACAGACAATACTAGAACTGGATCTGACCAAACAGCAATTAAACAGCCTTCCTAACCAGGTTGCAAGAGCCATAGTTACTAAACTAATCATCCAATGACCACCAAATTTTAATAGTAGACTCATATACTAATTACAAACCAATCATATAAAGACAAGTTTTCCAACAAACTAAATTATAATTGGGTTAAGCATGTCATCATGCAATCAACCCCAACTTTGACCGACTATGGGTTGAACAGCAACCCATAGCTACATACATCCTAAAATCCTACAAAAATTACAGTAGATAACAAATGACAATTCCAGTGCATCATCCAAGTTTCACCCCAATTGGATGATCCTACTGGCCTATACAAAAATGACATGGCAGCACCAAACCAAGGGCCTATAAATACTTTGTACTACCAACTTGATCAAACAATGAAACCAACCATACACAGAGCTACATTATGACATGGAATAAGCCTACAAAAAGTTTATGAATTATTCTATGAAACTAGCCATGCATGCACTTGAACTACAACTATAATTTTTCCCACAGAAAGCATGCATGATATATTTATCATGGACAGGGCATGGCAATACAAGACTAACAAAACAAGAACCATATTTTTCAGAGCATCCTATGATTTACTATGCATTTCTAAAGATAATCAACATTTATCCCCATCTAGTAACTTTAATTAAAACTACACAGAAAAGTTACTTAAACAGGGCATATCATATTTTTCCTAGATACTACACATCACAAGGATCACAACAAGACTTGAATCATTGCAATTGGACATCCCTAGCTCCCTGTAGGAATTTCACAAGATTAAACAGCAAATCTGAATTTCCTTTTCCTTTAAAAACCGGGACCTAAATTGCTAAGCGCACCCCGCTGTGTACCCAAAGGCGCATCTACGCTAGGTACACCCGGAAAACCGTACCCAGATCCATGCCATGCTGACATCAGCGATGGCATCAGCCGGGTCCCGTCTGTCATAGGCACCCGGCATGTCACATTTGCAGCAAGGCCCTCGTGACTTCCCGAATTTGCGTAGGCCCAGATCTGAGGTTTTCTGTGCCATGTAAACATGCACGAACACCCCTGCCTTTTACCTTATTCTAAAGCTGAGGTCCTCCATACGGGAAGAACAGGGGAGGACGGGAAGCGACGGCGCCCGGCCGGTGGGGACCTCACCGGCGGCCCCGAGGTGGTGGTGGAGGGTCGCCTGACCGTGGCGCATCCACTGGTGGTCCCAGCGGGCTCGCGACGGGTTGTGGCGTCCTGGCCACGGGCGGCGGTGGCTCCTGGCGGAGCCCTGGTTGGGCGGGCATGCGCACGGCGTGCAGGAGAGCGGGGCAAAGCTTGCGGTGGCGGCTGCGAGGGCGGCGGCGGTCAGCAACTCCATGTGACAGCGGCGTCGGCCCCCGTGACGTTCGCTTCGCGACGGGAAGGAGACAGGCCGGCTTGCGCGACGCGCGAACACGAGGGCAACGCGGCACTAGCTGGCATGCTGCGTTGCGGTGGTGGGCGAGCACGGCAGGGCGGAGCGTTGCGGCGCGGAGAGCGGCCATGGCGGAATCGCCAGTGGCGGCGGCGGTGTCGCTGCGCGGCAGAGGGGGAGCGAGGGAGAGAGGGCAGGGAGTGAGGAGTGGAGTGAATGGGGGCGCCGTCCCCTTCGGACCGAGCGAGGACGCGTCCGGCGAGGTCGGGCGGTCGAGGATGCGTGGGCGCGACGGTGTCGGGCATGCGAGCGACCACGTCGACATTTCACCGAACACGTGGCATGCGTCGGAGTGGGTTCGGTGGGAGGCCGATATGGGCCACTTACGGGCCGAATTAGGTCATGGGCCCAAAATGAGGTTTGAAGCCCAAACGTTGCTCCATGTTTTCTATTTAGACACCTTGGTCATTTGAGCTATGGATTAGGAGATAATTAAGTGTCAACATGGTAATGTCAACACACTAATGACGGTCAACCTAGGCTCGGGTTTTCTTGCAATTGGATGGCCAAACTCGACCGAATTGATCCCAACTTTTGGCATGTTGTGCCCCAATGGGTTAGCTATGTCTTTCCTATTTGGGCCAACTAAAGTTGTTTCATGGAATTTGGAGAATGCGGCATGCCAATCAGCCGACGTCGTTAAACCTAGCGACTTCATCACTCATTTTGAGCACCTTCTAGGCATTTTCATGAAAAAGTCAAAACATAAAGTTTTCTCGAAATACTCTCCTCTTCAAACTTTATTAAAGGTCTGACTTGAGATAAGCGGCGTAGCTACTACTTCTAGTTCAAGCCAACAATCACACTTACGAACTAAGTCAAACAGGGTGCAGACAAGCATCAAGCAATCACGTCAAGATGTTGATTAGATGCTAATGATATGATTATGCTCATGATTTGTAGGGTTAATGAATGATTAACATCCAGGATGTTACACTAAGTATTTTTTTAGATTTTGAAAGGCTTGACCTACTTCTTGAGTCCATTCGAACTTTCCTATCTTCTTGAGGAGTTTGAAGAAAGGTATTCCTTTTTCCCCTAATCTAGATATGAACCTATTTAGAGCTGCCATTGAGCCTGTCATCTTCTGGACATCCTTGACTTATTTTGGTGGCTTCATGTTGATGATTGCTTGTATTTGCTTGGTACTTGCATCTATGCGTCTATTGCTCACTAGGAACCCAAGTAGTTGTCCTGAAGGTTCTCCGAATACGCACTTGTTTGGGTTGAGTTTTCATTGCCGTCTTTTGAGATTTGTGAATGTTTCCTCGAGGTCTTCTATCAGCTTGTCTGCTTCTTGAGTTTTAATCACTACATCATCCACATACGCTTCTGCATTTCTTCCAATTTGATCTCCTAGGCATGTTTGGATTTCTCTTTGGTATGTTGCCCCCGCGTTCTTCAATCCGAAGGGCATGGAATTGTAGCAATATGCTCCGAAAGGTGTGATGAATGTAGTCTTGCTTTGGTCTTCTTCTCTGAGTGATATTTGGTGATATCCTGAGTAACAATCAAGAAACGTGAGTAAAGCCACTCCTGCCGTTGATTCAATCACTTGGTCGATCCTTGGGGGTCCATATGGATCTTTTGAACAATGCCTATTGAGGTCGGTGTAGTCGATACACATGCGCCATTCTGTCGAGTTCTTCTTTTCCACTAGCACTGGATTTGCTAGCCAATCGGGGTTGATTATCTCTCTGATGAATCCCGTAGCCATGAGCTTCGTGAGTTCTTTTTTGATTATCGCTTTTCTGTCTGGTGCAAACCTCCTTAGCTTCTGCTTCACGGGTTTTGAACCCTTGTAGACATCAATTATGTGCTCAGCCAAATTTCTTGGGACTCCTGGCATGTCGGCTAGCTTCCGGGAAAAGATATCTTTGTTGTCCCTAAGAAATTTGGTGAGCACGAGTTCCTATTTGGGATCGAGTTACGCACTTATGGTCGCCGTCTTCTCTAGGTCGCCAGTTTGGAGGTCGATGTCTTCTTTGTTCTGACTTCTGTCGGGGTGGTGAAGCTCTTGCTTTGATTCCTCATTGGTATCTCTGTCTCTTGTGGTTTCATTGCTACTGCTAGCATTTCTATTTGTTGTCCCTCTTGGAGGTCTTGAATTCTTTCCAGTATTTGAATTGCTTGGACGTCACATTCATACGCCTTCTTGAGGTCGCCTTGTAGGGATACTATTCCTCTAGTTGTTGGCATCTTTAAAAATAAGTACGGGTAGTGGGGTACTGCCATGAACTTGGTTATCGCCGGTCTTCCCAGGATTGTGTGATAGCTTGATTCGAAGTCCGCTACTTCAAATTTGATGAACTCGGTTCTGTACTTCTCTTTTGTGCCAAATCTGACGGGCAAAGTGATTTGTCCCAGAGGCATCGCTGGTCTTCCAGGTACTATTCCATAGAAAGGTGTGTTTGTTGGTGTTATCATCCGTTCATAATCTAGCTTTGGGACGATGATGCCGGCTACTGTTGGTGCCACTACTAGTGGGTAACAACCCGCATTAGCTGTACTTGTCCATTGATCTTCCCGTGTAAAGTTTATCAGGTACTCCAACCAATCTAGATATCTAGGAGTGGCTGGTTCTGCCGCCATGATTGCTATGTGCGCCAGCTTTTGCTGTTGTTTGTTCCTAGCTCCCGGTACTCCTGAAGTTATCATGTGGATCTATTGTTTTGCCTCTTGGAAGCTTCCATCCAGTTTTTTCTCTTCCTTCTTGGGTTCCTCTCTTCTTCTGCTCGGACTATTATAATGCCTATTGTTGGCGGTCCTTATCAACACATTTTAACCACCAACTTAAGATAGAAAAGGGAGAAATACATGTTCTTATACGCATATACTTGTGCTATTAATCGAATTCCACTTGTACCTGGAGTTTAGCAACGTTTACAGGGAATACACCAAGTACAGGGGATTTTAAGCAGAAAAGGTGCTTTTCGGCAAAGCGTAAAAGGGGCACAAGGAGGAGACAGGCCCAACCAGAGCAGAAATGGGCCAAAACACCACACCACCTCGATACACCTGACAGGAGAGGCCCACCGGCCAAGGTCGGTTGGGGGGCGGCTCCAACCTGGCGTGCTCGCGCCAGGGGCGCGCTCGCGCCCCCCAGCCTGACAGGTGGGCCCTGCTTCCTGGAGGCGGTTCCATCAATGCAAAGGAGGGCGGTGCGCTAGTGTTCCTTCCATATTCAGCTCCGAACCGACCTGCTCAAGATATAAAAGGGGAGAAATTAGCATTTTCACAAGACACATTCATTTGAGCCATTCTCCTCTACTCTTGTTCTTTAGCCTAGTCAAGTAGCTTAGGAGCTAGGTTGAGCTATCAAGGAGGGCTTGTCTCCTAGGAAGAGGATTCATCACTTGGCAATATATTATGGAGTGTTCTTCCTATTTCAAGTTCTTATTCTTATTATGTAGCCTTGTTCATGAACTAGAGTATAGTTGCGTTCTTGCTAAACCTGATTCATATGAACTAGACCAAAGTTCTTATGATCATTGCTTAGCATGTTCTTCGTTGTTCTTCGTTGTTCGTATGCTTTATAGGATTAGAGGTACTGATGAGAATGGAGTAACGGTTCGTTTGTTCCTTCGGGTTTGCCTATGTTCTAGCTCGTCCATCCGTAGGGTGGGAGTCCGCGGGGAATGTAGGTACTTCTCTAATATGCGGACGTGGTGTCCGGATACGAGAGAGCCTTCGGATATGACGGCATGCCACGGTTGAGGGGTAGGCGGCAGGTGGTGATAGCCCTGTCTGTCCCTCGTAATCCCCCACGTCCGCATGTCGTGTAGGAGTTCGTAAATGCCTCTATCGGGCCGGGCACCGCCGGGGGTCTCCCCGTTACTTTAGGCTCTGACCCATCTCTAACCCTGTAGACTATATGACTTAGCTATTCATGACATTGCTATGTATGACCTACCTGCTCCGCTTAAATTCATTTATTCTTTCTTTTATGCTTTATCCTTGAGTTTGGCCAAATGTGTGTCCACTATCTTGCAAAACCATTATACTTACCCCTGTATAGTACTAGAGTCACATTTCGATGATGTGAAGTCAAGTATCCATATCCATGTTTAGACACCTCTACACCATGCTTTCCTACGGGAAATATAAATAACGATACCCTGAGAATACTCCCCGGGTGAAATGCTACAATGATAGATCCGTGCGCTTGCGGATAATATCTTTAGAACACGACTATCACCTGGCGTTTCTTGGCGTGACCACCGGGATGTAACAATTCTAGTGATCGCGTTAAGAAATGCCAACAAGCATTTCGGCACCATTGCCGGGAAGGCATTGGTTGAAAAGAATCTAGCATAAACATGGATATGAATTGACTTCATTAGAAATGGACATAGTCTATGCAGGCTAACTTTCATGTTTTCGTCTGTTGTGGATGAAAACAGGATAGTGTAGGACTGGTTCATTTGCTAGAATTTTGATATGAATCCAGAGGCAGCTCCGCTGACAGCTAAACCAATACCATCCACACCATCAAAAGATGGCCCAGAAGTCAATCTGTGAGTTCTCAGCTCCCGCTGTCGCCCATGTGCCCACGGGGCCCATTGTCGATGCAGCAAAAAAGAACTTTGAGCTCAGGACTGGACTCATCATGATGGTGCAATCTAGTCCATTCTCTGGACTACCCAATGAGGATGCAAATGCTCATTTGAAACACTTCATGGAGCTCTGTGACAGGGTCATCATCAAGGACATAGCTGCTGACATCATCAGGCTCCGCCTGTTTCCCTTCTCCCTCTCAAGGAAGGCGAAACAGTGGTTCTACAAGGATAGAGAAGCAGTGAGCACGTGGAACAAGTGTTCCACGGCATTCCTCGCCAAATTCTTCCCCATGGGCAAAACAAATGCCCTAAGAGGAAGAATTACCAACTTCCAGCAAACACAGCACGAACCCATCCCTGAGGCGCGGGAGAGACTCCAAGATTATATTCAAGATTGTCCTCATCACGGGATGGAAGAGTGGCTGGTGCTCCAGAACTTCTACAACGGGCTAACGCCCATGTCGAAGGGGCACCTTGATGCCGCTGCTGGAGGAGCATTCCTATCGCTCACAGTTGACAAAGCTATAGCTTTAGTCAACAAAATGGTGGAAAACCAAGCTTGGGGGGAAGATAGGACCCCAACCAAGCAACAAAAGGGCATGCACACAGTCAAAGAGACTGATATGCTTGCCACTAAGATAGAGCTACTCCTCAAGAAGATGGAGGAACGTACCATGTTGATGTCTATTAAGTGCAACTAAAATAAAGAGGGTTCCGCAGCGCCTGAGAATATATCATCGTAGCATTTTAACCGGAGTAATCCAGGTATCATTATTTATAATTTTACCACTGGGAAGGGAATGCACTGGATAATGAGTGATGAGCAATGCACATGCAATAATGGAGAGCTCAACCTTGTCTCGTATCGATCATCTCATACGGGGTAAGTGTCACATAAAATATAGGAATGAATGATAAATGACATAAGATAAATGAGAGCATTTAGCCACATAAAATAATAGTAATAAGCCATCTCAACTTAGCACTCTAAGCTTATAACACTAGCATGGACTAGGACGATCTAGGGTGTAATCCTATGTTATTCTAACTATAAAGTCAAAGCATACAATGATTAGTGCAAGAACATCTAGCAATCATGGCGGGAAAAGGTTACATCTATGCATAGTGATATTACCAGAGAAGACAAGAGACATAGCAATGACTTCAATGTAATAGGTTTGTTCTGCTAGACCTATACTCGGGAGAAGGGCTACAAAGGACTCAACAGACTGTCACTCCCGCGATCTACCTCACGATCCGGAATATAGGGTGCAATCGCAGATAAATACGGTCTAGGCACCACGCCTACACAATATTTACCACTCACCCATCGATCTAATGAGCAAGCGCTATACGATCCTATGCATAAACATAATTCTAGTCCAACTATGCTAAACATATAATCAAAGTAGACTAAGAACAATATAATTGAGAACATAATCAAATAGAGCAAAGTCAAGTCGATATAATAGAATAGAATAAAGTACTACTCATAGTATCACGAACAATGATGAATATTACAAGAATGTAGAGGGGAATTACCAAGAACTCCGACAGATCCGGACTCCAAGCTAGGCTTGATTCCCTCTAGATCTATTCCTATGTAGCTATGCTACTAAACTATGGAGCTCTAATTGAGATGGTGGCTCTGGCTTCTCTGAATCCTCTCAGATGAATGAAGAGAGAATGATTTCTTGAATGAATTAGGGTTTCACCCAGGGGCCAAGGGCTCTGAATATATAGCCCCCTAGGATGAACCACAGCCCTCGGATCAAACCGACCTAAATGGACGATAATTATTCATCCTCAAAGGCGGTGGAGGCAGGATCCGTGAGACTCGATGCCATTGGTCGAGGTGGGGAGTCGGCCGACTCCCAGGTGGGGCCCAGCCTTCAGGGGTCGCCTTCTGGAGTCTTCTAGATTATACTTTTTCACCCGTTCGGTCTTTATCTCTATGTAATCATGACATGTGGGCCTCCTTTGGTTCTCTTTCTCGATAACCCCCGCGAAATAGACAATCACCAAAACTCGTGGAATTAAATCGTCGGTGTAACCCCTATATCTAATAGGTGAACTCATATTAGTCCTTTCTCTTGCTGCGTTGATGGTATAAAATTGATACTTCACGACCGTCAACAAACTCCCCCAAGCTTACCTTTTGCTCGTCCCCGAGCAAAGATAGACTCGATGGATCGGGAGTTGCTACAATGCCTTCACTCCTCACAAGTACACATGCGTTCAAACAAGAACTCTCCTCCGGATTAGAGTAAACTATCCTGACTCAAAACTTACTCATATTACCTTTCACCATGGGGCTTGTAACCGTCACTTGGGTCTTAAGTAGTTGAAAGATAGAACGGTCAAGTCAAGCGCCATGTTTCTCGCTCTTTGATCAACTATTATCCCGGAGTTTTTGCAAAGTTTTGAAATAAAACTCAGAGTTCCTTGTATGAACCTTTCAGGTCTCTCATTTGTGGTATTTCTGGATCCTCTCTAAGGCATGAATAGTGTATGCCTTCCCTCTTCTCTCAAGAATATGTGGTATTTGTGGAACTAAGGCATAATGGAAAGTGCCTTCTCTCTCTCACCCTACTTTCTAATAGGCTTATGTGGAGCTCATAGGTGGGGAGACACTCAAACTCACTTGCATATATTGCACAGCTAAGACATGGATCCAATAGGAACTAAAATAATAATAAAGTCATATGTGCATGTGAATAAGGAAATGAAATGGATGATAAGATGATGATAGGATGATGATGATAAGAAAATGATTATGAGGGGTACTCAGCTGGTGAACATCTACTTCTACACTTGCTCCTTTGGGGATAACATGACTCCCTTTTATTTGGAAACCTTAGAACTTCTTGAAAGGAAGGACTTGGCTACTCTTTTCTTTTTCTTCTTCTCTTTTTTTCTCTTTTTTTTAGAGCAACCAATCCTCCGAAAATGAAACTTTAGCAACGGGGATTCATATAACTTGAAATGATAATGACTGGAGCTTTTATGTAGGCAATGAAACGGCGATGATTATTTCTAGATGTTCATTCCCAGGATAGGAGTAGAACCTTTTCTGGATGAAGTGAAATGAATGGCGTATGTATATGTGGATGGATGGATGGATGGATGCGTACTCCCAGGGTAGGAGCAGCATGGGTGCGTATCTCCATGGTAGAGATAGCACAATATGTGGGGAATGCGTACTCCCAGGGTAGGAGCAGCATAAGTGCGTATCTCCAGGGTAGAGATAGCACAATATGTGGTGGATATGGATCTATATGTGGGTGGTACTTCTAGGAACAGAAGTAGCACAGAATGAATGTTGTAGTTATAAAATGGGTGCGTGCTTCTGAGGGCAGAAGTAGCATAGATCAATGGATGGAGAGCACATAGTATTGACTTTAACGGCATGATTAATTCCTTATGGGTCCACAGCATAACCACACTCAATGCCTATAAAGTCTACACTCAAACCTACAATATGATCTATATAAACAGATGGGTTTTCCTAATCTAGTAAGCATGAATATATGGCTATGGTAGGAATTTGAACTCTCATCATAAAGGAACTCATCATGCAGGAATTTAATATTTTCAAAGATAAATTCTCTAGAACTCTAGTATCTCTAGGAACAAGATGGACAGCAGCTCAAATCTTTCCCATATCATACCCGTCAACCACCTAGACTTAGATCAAGTGTTTGCTACCCACAAGTTTCGGTTCGAGCAAATCTCAAATCTAAACAAGTTGTGTCCAAAACTCGGGAGAGTGCAAGGTTGAAAACTAGGTACTTGAAAGGAATTACGGCAGAGCAACTATTCATCATCTCCATGTAGAGTTTATTCTAGGGATCACTTTTAAAGACAGATTACAAGAGCTCTCCAAAAGTAGAAAATATATAAATAAGGAAATCTTTCTGGGTTTCTAGGGTTATGCAACTTTTTTTTAGTTGTTTTAACAAAGCACACTCTAACAAAGCATAAATAGATAAGTTGGAAACACTTAGCTTGGTACACGGGGATGCTCTCCCCCAAGCCGGATGTTGACATAGTCTCGCGATGTTGCCGACGAGCACCGAAGACGTTCTAGTCCTCCAGGAGTGTCGTAGATAGTTGCTTTGTTGGAGACAAGGCGTTCAATTGTCGCGGGCAAAGACTCCGACGGGGACCGGATGTCCTTCGCCTGTTAGCTCTTCTCGATCCTTGATGTTCAAAGCTCAAATAGACAACAAAGCTTGTGGAACTGATTAAGCGTTAGTGATAAAACCTCTAGGCCTTGGTTGTCTAGAACTTTCTAACTCAAACTTATTCTAACAGGATCACAAGAAATATTTTTATCTTTTTATTATTTAAGGCATGCGAGATAGGGAAAGATAAATATCTGAGAAATTATTTTTGTGCCACCACAGTGAATGGTTATCCACATGGGGCTTAAAGATTTTCTGAATGCAAAAGCACAACGTTTTTATTTTCTTTTCTAATGCAGAGATAAAAGAGTAAAGATGCAACTAAGATGTAAGTGGGGAAATAAATATGCTAAGGTAAAAATATAATGCTGAAAAGTAATTGCTGATAAATACCAAGTTACCTCTTGGCGCGGCGTTCGGTGGTTTTAAGTCCTGCGAACAGGACTTGTCATGTTCGCCCATTTTTCAAGGGCGCATTGGTCCGGCGCCTCGGATGATGTCGCCTGTGTGTAGGAACTGATTCTCGATTTTGCTTTTACCTTCCACACCTTCTTTGTTGGAGAGGATGACCTTGAGGAGGAAGCTTCTTGGAGTACTTGTTTTTCTTCTGGTAGCACCTCTTCAGGTTCTTCTACAATGTTCTTCTCTTCCGGGTACCGATCTTCATATCTCGAATACTTCTCCCTCATAGTCAACCCATCCATCGAGTGATGTTCTTTTTGTTCGCGGCGACGGGTACGCCGCCTTCTCCTTGATCTCGTTCTTCTTGGGCTCCTCGGTGATTATATAATTATTGTTGAAGTAGCGGCGTACCTTCTCGGTGGGAAAATGGAAATGGATCTCTCCCCGTCCCAATATAGATGATAGCTCGGTGGTGTTCGGAATGGTCTTCCTAGGATGATTGGAGGATCATAGTCATCTCCCATGTCAATGACTAGGAAGTCTCGTAGGGACATAATGGTCATCTATCTGGATGAGGACATCCTTTACTTCTCCTTCGACGAAGCGGAATGTCCGATCTCGCCATCCGTTTGTGCATAGGTAGGCTCCAAAGGCATAGTGCCATATAGATATTCATAAGTTACCTTGGCCATGATGTTGACGCCCGATTCGGTGTCACGACAGCTTTATTGAAAGAGCTTCGTTGATGGAGCATTGAATGGTTGGGACACCTGGGTCATCCTTCTTGATCGACGTGGGGACTTGAGTAAGTGGTCATGCTCCTTGTGGACTGCAGTGACCATCCTCACTGTCTCCGTCTTCTTGGTCTTCTTATCTTTGTTCTTGCTCTTCTTAGCTGGATTCTTCTTCTTCTCACTGTTCTGTTGATGAGGGTGTGCTGGGAACTGCAGCACTCTGTTCTTGAAGAAGAAGGTCTCTCTCTTGCCCTTGATGTTGAAGATGATCTTGGCAGTGTTGGCGTACATGATAGCTCCAGCAGTGTTCAAGAATGGTCGTCCCAGAATGATAGGGGACCCTTCATCACTCCTGTATCCACTACCACGAAGTTTGCTTGAACATACGAGTTGCCCACTCGTACACATATATCTTCTAGTACTCCCAAAGGGACACGGAGTGACCGATCGCAAGTCGTAAGCACATAGTTGTGTATGTTAAGGGGCATCTCGAATAGCTTCTCATATATCACTCTTGGCATGATGTTGATGCTTGCACCGAAGTCACAGTTGCCTCATTAAAGTTGGTACTTCCAATGGAGATCGGAATGACCGGTCTCCCGGATCGCCCTTCTTGATTGGCGAGTTGAGTCAATCCATGACCCCTTCGATGGATCACTCCGGCTATCTTCTACATTGAATATATCAACAAGATTTGCGGTCTCGAGCTCTTCGGGTTGTCCCGCGCTTTACCTAGGCCGGTGGAGGGAGCAAGGTTAACAAGTTGTTGTACCTGCGACTCAAGTATCTTGTTGAAGCCGAAGCCGACTCTTGATGGCATTGGAAAAGCCATCCATTCTGTTGCCGAGTGTCTCTAGGACCTTGTCATTTGATGTCGGCTTCTTGGACAGATTGTCCATCATCTTGCCTTGATTCAAGACTAACTCCCTCAAAGGCGGCCGGTTGTAATTATTGTAGGAGGAGCCGTTGCCTTGACAATTGCCCGAATAATTGCACGAGTAGTTAGGCCTCTGCTGCTGATTCCAACCTTGATTCCTGCCGAGGACGATAGTAATTGTTGTTGTTGTTGTTGAGGTAGTTCACGTCCTCCTTCGGCTACGGGCGGTTAGCACCCGTGTGCCCGGTCTCTCCACACTCTTCACATGTCATGCGAGCATCATGTATATGCATGACTTCTTTCTTCTCTGGGGCTCTCTCATCGAGCCTCTTCATTAGTAGATCCATTTTGGCAGACAACATGTCTACCTCCTTCAGCTGGTGCATTCCTCCTCCTCTCTTGCGGGTCTGAGTTCTTTCTTCACTCCAACCTTGGTTGGATGCCATCTTCTCCACAAGAGCTGTGGCTTGAGGAATAGTGAGTGATAAGAATGCACCTCCAGCAGCAGCATCCATCGTCTCACGTGTGCTGTTGCTAAGCCCATGATAGAATGTCTACATAAGCAGCCAATTCTCCATGCCATGATGAGGACACTCGAGGATGTAATCTTGAAAGCGCTCCCAAGCTTCTGGGACAGTCTCATCATGGTGTTGCTGAAAGCTTGATATCTTCCCACGAAGAGCATTTGTCTTGCCCATGGGGAAGAACTTCGCCAAGAAATTAGTGGAACATAATGCCCATGTAGTATTCTTCTCCTTATTGGCATAGAACCACTGTTTCGCTCTCCCCAAGAGTGAGAATGGGAAGAGGCGAAGTAGTATAGCATCTCTCGGGGACATCCTTGATAGTGAATGTGCTACAAATCTCCGAGAAAGTGTTGGAGATGAGCACTAGCATCTTCATGGGCCTTCCCACGAACCGGCTTGCTTGCACCATGTTGATCGGCGCGGAGCTTGAGCTCAAAAGCTCCTTCGATGTCCGCAAGCACTGGTCCAAGCGAATGTTGTCCGTAGTTGGAGCCGAGAACTCATGGAGTGACTTGTTCTCCATGGCTTCAAACGCTGGTGTCAAGTCTCGAACGAAAGGTCGACTTTACTCGCTTCGACAAACTTCCAAGTTGAGTTGATGATGATGATTGATTGGTCTTCTTCAACCTCGCTTCCGGCCTTCCCGAATAAAGCTTCGGATCGTCAATATAATTGTCAGGAAGAGTTGTCTTGATTACCCTGCATAAAATACACAAGTAGACAAAACAAGGGTAATCCTGTAGAGATGGGTTAGTATGAAAAAGTCTGCTCAATCACATTATCTGGTGCAATGCTGCTCATTATCCATTGGCTTTCAACCTTCCCCGGCAACGGCGCCAAAAATGCTTGTTGATGTCTATTAAGTGCAACTAAAAAAAGAGGGTTCAAGCGCCTGAGAATATATCATCGTAGCATTTTAACCGGGAGTAATCCAGGTATCATTATTTATAATTTTACCACTGGGAAGGGAATGCACTGGATAATGAGTGATGAGCAATGCACATGCAATAATGGAGAGCTCAACCTTGTCTGTATCGATCATCTCATATAGGGTAAGTGTCACATAAAATATAGGAATGAATGATAAATGACATAAGATAAATGAGAGCATTTAGCCACATAAAATAATAGTAATAAGCCATCTCAACTTAGCACTCTAAGCTTATAACACTAGCATGGACTAGGACGATCTAGGGTGTAATCCTATGTTATTCTAACTATAAAGTCAAAGCATACAATGATTAGTGCAAGAACATCTAGCAATCATGGCGGGAAAAGGTTACATCTATGCATAGTGATATTACCGAGAAGACAAGAGACATAGTAATGACTTCAATGTAATAGGTTTGTTCTGCTAGACCTATACTCGGGAGAAGGGCTACAAAGGACTCAACAGACTGTCACTCCCGCGATCTACCTCACGATCCGGAATATAGGGTGCAATCGCAGATAAATACGGTCTAGGCACCACGCCTACACAATATTTACCACTCACCCATCGATCTAATGAGCAAGCGCTATACGATCCTATGCATAAACATAATTCTAGTCCAACTATGCTAAACATATAATCAAAGTAGACTAAGAACAATATAATTGAGAACATAATCAAATAGAGCAAAGTCAAGTCGATATAATAGAATAGAATAAAGTACTACTCATAGTATCATGAACAATGATGAATATTACAAGAATGTAGAGGGGAATTACCAAGAACTCCGACAGATCCGGACTCCAAGCTAGGCTTGATTCCCTCTAGATCTATTCCTATGTAGCTATTCTACTAAACTATGGAGCTCTAATTGAGATGGTGGCTCACGCTTCTCGAATCCTCTCGAGATGAATGAAGAGAGAATGAATTCTTGAATGAATTAGGGTTTCACCCGGGGCCGGGGGCTCGAATATATAGCCCCCTAGGATGAACCACAAATTTCCTCGGATCAAACCGACCTAAATGGACGATAATTATTCATCCTCAAAGGCGGTGGAGGCGGGATCCGCGAGACTCGACGCCATTGGTCGAGGTGGGGAGTCGGCCGACTCACCCCTTGGGCGGCCGACGGCAGCCGCTGCCGTGGGGCCCGGCCTTCGTGGGTCGCCTTCCGGAGTCTTCTAGATTATACTTTTTCACCCGTTCGGTCTTTATCTCTATGTAATCATGACATGTGGGCCTCCTTTGGTTCTCTTTCGATAACCCCCTGCAAAATAGACAATCACCAAAACTCGTGGAATTCACGTGTAACCCCTATATCTAATAGGTGAACTCATATTAGTCCTTTCTCTTGCTGCGTTGATGGTATAAAATTGATACTTAACGACCGTTAACATACCACAGCAAACACAACCGACTCCGTCAAAACCATGGACTCTCGCATGACTTGCGAAGTCTGTGGTAATGTTGGCCACTCAGGAGGTGACTGCCATGAGACCCGTGAAGAAGCAGCATACATCAACAACGGGTTCCGCCAACAACAAGGAGGAAACAGTGGCTATTCTTGACCACCATTTCAAGGTAATTCAAAATATAACTCCAATTATAATTCGAATCAGCCTTCGTTCAAAGACCTAGTCCTTGGGCAAGCCAAGATCAATGAAAACCTGACCAAAAAGATGCTCGACAATGATAAAATTCTTGGAAGCATCAATGATAAGATAGAAGGCTTATCTTCTGCCATTAGAGATCAGCTGGGTTTCAACAAGATGATAGAAACACAGTTAGCCCAGATAGTTGCATCTCTTCCAAACAGAAGTGGCTCAGGAGGAATACCCGGGCAACCCGAGATCTCACTTGAAACAGTTAACATGATCTCGACATGGCCTGGTAAGCCATGTCCCAGTTGGGGTTCTGTCTTGGAAAAGAAGGGAGATCCTGGCCGACCGACTATCACCATCGCAATAGGCCCACATACCATTGCTAATGCCTATTGTGACCTCGGAGCAAGTGTTGGGAGGACCTCTGTCCCCTCTAGCATTTATGATGCAGATGCAAATCAGACTATCACCCAGCCCGAGGGGATAGCAAAAGATATCCTAATTAGGATCCAGGATGAGTACGTCCCAGTGGATTTTGTCATCCTCAACACAGGGGATACAGAAGAAGGACCACTCATTCTTGGTCGACCATTCCTCTTCACCACCAAGGCAGCACTATATGTCGGGAAGGGAATAGCCAGTTTCCACTTCAAGCAGAAGGTGATTAACCTTCGATTTAATGGCTATCCAAAACCGGCAGAAGTAAAGAAGAACCCACCAAGAAAGCGACAACCCGGGACTAAGGCGAAGAAATCTGGACCCACTTCTCCCGGGCCAGGTGAACCATCAAGCAACAATTGATGAGGAGGAAGTCCCGCTCAACGGACTTAAAAATTGGTGAGCCCCGGCCGACAGTAAACCGGCGCTATCTGAAAAAAATCTTCCTTTATTTACAAAATATTTATTTATTTTAAAAAGTATTTTCTTTTTGCACTCGCTTTTTAGTGAGCAAATAAAATAAAATTAATTTTCAAAACTTTTTATCCAAAAAATTCTGAAAATAAGTTAGTTAGAAGGAATAATTTTTTTGTTATTTAAAAATTATTTTAAAAATAATTTTTGAAAATTTGTTTTTTCAAAATTTGTTGGAAATTCAAAATTTGAGGAAGATTTGGGCCAGGACAAAAAACCCCCAACGGCCACATTCTTGAAATGGCCGTTGGGAGTGACTCGCCAAAGGGGGTAGCAAAGGGGCCCGGTGTTGACGGTAGTTAACGTCAACATAACTTCTATAACTGCAAAAAGATGATCACCAATATAGGACTAGAGGTTTGAACTAATAAATTCCACAAGTTTTGGTGCACCTATGTTTTGCAAGGCTTACACAGGAATGAAGCTAAAATGGATAAAGTCATTGAATAAAAGTATCTCAAAAGATGAATTGGACTACACCATTGCGAAGCTCTCGTCGCGCTGATCGAAATGGATATATTATTTGCTATATTTGGCCTCCGGAATAAAAAGATATGAAGCGAGAAAGGAACCACATGAAATGATAAAGTCAACGCCGACACCAACTGACACGTGGGTCCCACACGGGCAGGCGTTGCCTCCCTCGGCCCGACATGCGCAGGGGGACGCCAATCACGCGGCGACACATGGCGGGGCCTGTCCCCACGCGCGCGCGTGCCCGCGCTGCAGGCGGGAAGGCACCGGCGTGGCTTTTTCCTCCCTCGGCCGGGCCACGTGGCGGGCGCAGAGAGGCCGCCCGGCCGGTTCATCAGTGCAGCGCAGATGGGAGCAGCTGGGCCGCAGTTTTTGGCCCAATAAATCCGGTCCAGTCGCCCGGATTTCTCCAGAAACTTCCGGAACACATCCAGCGACCGGTTTTCTGCGCAGATCTTCAAGGGATTATGCCAGGAATATAATATTCATCTCCACCGTCCATACAAGGTCGGTTTGATCCGATGGTGGGCATAAAATATGACGTGGATCGATGACGTGGTGATTCCTTTGGGGCTACTCCACCCAGGGCTATATAAGGAGGGCGCCCCCTATGGTTTTTCCATCATATCTCTTCTACAAGATCAAAGCTAGGGTTTCAAGTCTTCATCTAATTAGAAGAGGGTCCCTCTAGTTCATTTAGTTCTAGTTCTAGTTCATCTAGTTCTAGTTCTAGTTCGTCTAGTTGTATCTACAAAATAGGGAGAGAGAGGAGGAGAGAGCTGAGGAGGAGCCGGATCTGTCGGATCTTTCTCAACATTGTAAAGTTGCAGCATCTAGTTCGTCTTCCATCTACTCTCCAGGTTCTTCAATTAATATTTCTAAGTTCTAAGTTCTTATTTAATTCTTACTTTATTCTATTTACTTGATCTCTCTTCGTATTGAGTGCTCTAGTTATTCTAGATAATTAGAGTAGTAAACGCTAGTGTAGACGTGGTGTCTAGGCTATAGTTTACCTGAGTTTGCGCCCAATCCCATGGATAGTTGTGGTAGCCCCGAGGTGACAAACGTCGGTCTTTGTATTCCACCACGTTCGGGTTGGTGTTTCGTAGAGCTTTTAGGCAGCCTTCTCCCAACTACTATCTTCCCAGTCTTTTCGAGAGTTGGAAAGGACCTGCTGCTCCAAAGTAAGTGTAGTATAGTAAGCCTAATTTTAATCATCCAATCAACTTAGAAAACTCTAGAAGGTTCCTCTCTACCCACCAAAAATATATATATCTTCTTTTCTTATCTTTATCCTTGGACGGCCTTGATTCTCTAGTACACTTCACGTTCCCGTGGAAATCGATACTGGAATACTCCCTAGGTGAAAGCTACATCGGTATCCGTATGCTTGCGGATTTTTCGTGTGCATTTAAAATACCCAACAAGCTTTACGGCACCGTTGCCGAGAACGGTAGCCGTGCTAGTTTGGAACCAAGTTCGCCGGTGTATCCTTTTTCATTCTTTTACCACCATTGTCACCTCACCACAAAAATCAACCACCACCACCCATATGGATTCCACTCCTATTCATAAATTCTCTGCACCAAAGGCTGAGTTCCTAGAGCCACCACAATCATCGAAGTGAATCACAGCTTCTAGCTTTAAATTCAAAACTGGCTTTATAGCCATGGTGTAGGCGAAACCCTTCTCTGGGCTAAAGGATGAAAATCCTTACACCCACCTTAGGGAATTTGAGCACTTGTGTTCATGCCTCACCATTGCTGGCATGGCACTATTGATGCTCCTTATTGCAAATATTTTGACCGTCAATATAGTTCAAATTGACCAAATCCCGGAGAACAACGTAGCAAATATTTTATTTATCTAACAAATTCCACAAGTTTTGGTTCTCATAATGGTTTTGCAGGAAACTTAACATTTTATGGAATAAAAGTATCTCAAACAGCAACATAGACTGCACCATTGCGACGGGCTCGTCGAGCTGATCAAAATAGACATATTATTTGTCATATTTGGAGCTCCCAATAAAAAGATACGGGAATAAGAAAATATACATGTGGCAGCCAACCAGGAACTGCCACGTGGCACAAACAGTGCCATGCGGGCCTACCATAGGCCGACACGTGGCACCGCCCTCACGTACGAGCGCGCTCACGCGCTGGCGACCGAAGCTGGCAAGGCGGGCCCTACGCCTCAGTCCTGTCGGCCAGGGAGGGCGCCGTCGACGCGGCCCACCAACCACAAGTGGCCACGCGGAACAGGCGGGCCCGCCCTGTCAGCCGGATGCCGAACGCGGGGGGACAGCCGACCGCGCCAGCCAATCAGGCCATGACACGTGGCGCCGGTTGTCCCCTCGCGCGCACGCCGGTGTGTTCGAACGACGAGGGCGGGAGCGCGGGCGCGGTTCGGCCCGGTCAGGGGCACGTGGCAGCCGCTGGTTGGACGGCGCATGGCGGTTGCGCGGTCCGCGCGATGGGGCGCGGCTGGACCGGCGGTTCGGCCCCGGTTCCATCCGGTTCATTAGCTCGTGCCCGCAGATTATGCCCAGTAAATGGCAAACCGCGCAGATCCAGCCGGTTCACCTCCGGTTCGCCGCCTTAGAGACCGCTTCTCTTCCGGTTTTCGCCCCTGCTCAATTGGAAAGTGTGTTACCGACCTAGGGAGGTCGGTTTGCATGCCTCCAACCGCCTATAGGCAGGGGGTGATGTGCAAAACCTCCCCCCTCCTCTCTAGTATAAATATAGGGCCTCTCCTCCTATTGTAAAGACATTCTACACAAGAGAGCTTCATCTATACATCATATATTTTTGTAGTAGTGTCCCTCTAGGTGCTAGTGCCTAGTTGTATTATTTAGAAAAGAGGAAGAGAGAGGAGGCGCAGAGCGGAGGCGGAGCCGACTTGTCGGGTTCTCCTCCAATTTGTACCTCTACGGAGCCGACTCCTTCGTGAGTAATATCCGAGTCTTTCTTAGTGATCTAGTTAATTATAGTGTTCTCGTAGAGCTTTAGCTGCCTGACCCCGGTTACGTCTTCCCAGTCTTTTCAAGAACCAGAAAGGAACAGCTGCTTTGAAGTAAGTGAGTATAGTAAGCCGTGACTTTAGTTATCTGGTGACCTAGGGCTGAGCTTAGAAAACCCTCTCGACCTACAAAAATATCCTTCTACCTACTTCTCCTGGACGACCTTGTTTCTCTCTAGTACACTTCCGTTCCGTGTGGAAAAAATACGATACCCTGAATACTTCCGGGTGAAAGCTACAACGGTACTCCGTGCACTTGCGGATTTATCTGCTTGCGCTAAGAAACACCAACAAGCTTTCTGGCGCCGTTGCCGGGGAACGGTAGCTGTTTTAGATTCGAACCAAGTCGTCCGTGTATCCTTTTATTTATCTCTTTACAAAAATATATGCAACATACCACCACCACTACCATTCCAACCACATGGATTCCACTCCTATCCATAAATTTTCGGTTCCAAAGGGCGATTCATTGGAACCTCCACCATCATCCCATCCTATTCTTGCAAATGGCTATGAGATTCGCCCCGCTTTCATAGCCGTGGTTCGGGAGCAACCCTTCAGGGCAACTAGACGAAAATCCTTATACCCATCTTTGGGAATTCGAGCACTTGTGTTCTTGCCTATTTTTTTCTGGCATGACACAAGAAACCATTAAATGGAAATTGTTTCCATTCTCCCTTTTGGGAAGAGCAAAACAATGGTATGCTCATACCGTAGGAGGTGTTCATGGAAATTGGGATGAACTTTGAGACAAATTTTGTCTTGCGTTATTCTCTCTTTCTAGAGTTGTCGGCCTTCGCATAGGAATTCTCACCTTTCGGCAAAAGGAGAAGGAGACTCTAGGAGCAGCCTGGGCTAGGTTCACGAATCTCATCAATACTGGCCCAGATCTTTCCTTGCCTGACCAAGTCCTCCTACTTCACTTCCTTCTTGGTCTTAGCAAAGATGATGCTCTCCACCTTGATATATCTTCTGGAGGTTCATTCACGCACATGACCATTAGTGAGGGAAAGGCCATTTTGGAGAAAATCCTTGAAAACACTCCCTACACTGGTGTTTATGATGAGCTTCTAGAAGATACAATGGAGTCAAGCCCCGACCAACAAGAGGAGGCACCAGCAACCAGATTTGAAATTCCTTCAAATCCCTCTCAAAATCCAATTGCTGATGAACCTCCCAATAAGGGGACACATCACAAGGATGATGAATCCTATTCAGATGTATGCCCCTTTGAATTTGAGGATGACCTTTTTCTTGATGTCAATTTTGGGAATACCAAAGAGTTTCCCACTTCAACATCATCTCATACCTCAAATTCCTATATGAGACATCACCATCACATAGAGGGAGGATCAAGTCACATAGAAGATAATTCTATGCACTCTCCCTCAATGCCCACACCTGATGTCTCATCCATTCCCGGTCACAGGGGAGAGCTTATGTCAATCTCTGATATATCCATGACTTGTTCAAGTCCTGCGAAGGATTTGATATATCATGAAAAGGAAAGCGCTCCCCACGAAACAAGATTTTATTGATGAGCATGGAAGTTATTTCCTAAATGACCTATCCATTCCATGCTCGTATGAAAAATCTTTCAAAATGATTTGTTGCTCGCCATCATCAAAAAGATCTACAACCCTTTCTCGCTCTCTGTTCATAAAAATTTTGAAAGAGTTGTTGTAGATGCTTTTATCTATCACAAATTTTGCAAATATTGAAACATTTTCACATGAGCTTTTACAAATCAGCCCACAAAGGTTGGTGTTGGAGGGGAAACCACATCATCAACATTGGACTAATTTCAAACGGTTTCCCATGGACGAGCTTTGTCCTAAAACAAGCACTGCCGGGAGATACCCCGACTATCTCAAAAAAAATATAATGTGTTTATTTTTCCTATGGACGAGCTTTGTCCTAAAACTGCGGGAGTTTGGTTGACGAAAAACATACCCGCTGTCACTGGTTCTCCCTCGACAACATCCTCCAAGGTGGTATGGTGCACTCGAGCCTGCTGCTGCTTCCTAGGATTCGGGCACTCCCTCGAGAAGTGACCAGTCTGACCACAGTTGTAACACGGCCCCATTGGTCCAGCCTTTGCTCTGGCATTGCTGTTCTGGCCTGCCTTCTCCTGAGGTACAGGCGTTCTGAAAGCCTGGGGATGCTTGTGCTGATTCTGCCCTTGATTGCCCCTCTTCTGCTGAGAACGGAACTTGGAATTGGGAGGAAGATACTAAGAATGGAAGTTCTAGAACCTCCCCTGAGATGGTCCACCCTCAAAGGCCCTCTTGTTGCGACCCTTGGCTGCCGTATGAATGTTGTTCTGGTTCTATTGACTCAGGCAGTCATTATAGAAGTCATTGAAGTTGACACGGGCAGAAGTACCCATTGTCTTCGTCAGCTTAGAACTCAGGCCCCTCTTGAAGCTCACAATCTTGGCTTCTTCCGTGTTCACAAACTCTGGAGCATAGCGAGACAAAGTCATGAAGGTGTGATAGTACTCCTTCACAGTACGGTTACCCATGGTCAGTGCTATGAACTCTTGCTTCTTCATTGCCATCATGGATGCAGGGATGAAATGTGCACGATATGCCCTGGAGAACATATCCCATGTGATCTGTTGATTGGCAAGATAGGTGGTATGATGCTGTCCCCACCATATTCCAGCCGAGCCCTCAAGCAAGTGTGCGGCATACTCCACCTTGAGTCCTTCTGTCAGGCGAAGCAAACGGAACCTCTGTTCAATGGTATACAACCATTCCTCAGCTTCCATCAGGTTGATAGCCTCCTTGAACACTGGCGGCTTGGTGTCCATGAAGTCCTTGAAGGTGCTGAACTGATTCACTTCCTGACCAACACGGACATTGCGGTTGTTGCGATTGCCTTTAAGATTCTGACGCAGCAAGTCTTCAATGTTGCGCTGACTTCCCAGGAATTGTGCAAACAACTGCTCAGGGGTAAGTGGAGGAGGAGGTGGTGCACCATGTGCAATGTCGTCCTCAGCCCCACGGCCTCCACCACCACTCCCACTACCACTCGCATTCTGGGCAGCCGTTGCACTCCGAGTATTCGCCATCTGCAGTACGATTGTGCTATGCGAGGTTCATTAGAGCGAATAAATGTATGATTGTGCTATGCGAGGTTCATTAGAGCGAATAAATTCAGGCAATTAATTCGCACAGCACACAACATTATATATTTCCACGATCACAACATCGCTAACAAGATTATCCAAGAGTTAGTACATAACATACACAGCCAAAATGCCAGTATTGCCAACTGGACTTTCATAGCGTATCTCACATCGCTATTACAAGTCTACTGATCAACCCAACTGACTAACTGCCACACATGTCATACATGACTCTAGCAACTCAAAAGCACTACCATACTAGCGATCCAACCACTAGTCTACTCCTCGTCAGCTGCACGTAGACCACTAACTGCCTCGTCAGTACCCTCCACACGAGGTGCGTGCCACTAGCCG
The DNA here is from genome assembly GCA_018135685.1 of Themeda triandra. Lineage (NCBI taxonomy): Eukaryota > Viridiplantae > Streptophyta > Magnoliopsida > Poales > Poaceae > Themeda > Themeda triandra. The sequence continues at coordinate 79,923 of JAENPR010001041.1, read as the reverse complement.
TACTGCCTCAGGTACACCTCCTCGCGCAGACGGTCGTTGTACTCCTCCAGGCAGTCTAACTCCATATGCAACTGGCGCTAGCTCTCACGCAGCCTCTGTCCACAAGCGGCACAGCAGGAGCTGGAACAACCACAGGCAGCTCAACCACAGGTGGCGCCTGCCTAGGGTGTCCAGGTGCTGCACCTCCCACACTCTTGCGGGCGGTCTGCTTGGTCCTCGGCATCTGACATAATGACATATCCTGATAAGCACAATTATATAATTGCCTCATAGACATGGTGTACTCAATTCTTTTAAGGGGAAAGAGCTAGTTTTTAAATGATGGTATGGCCAATTTTTATTCTCATGAGATGCACAAAATTTTATTACGTCCTCACTAGATTTATTACTTATATAAATATAGTGATAAACAAATAATTGTTCTAAACAGTGGCACAAGATGCACTCTCATTCACGAAGTTAGGGTGATCTACACGTTTCGCGTGGTTAGCGTACCTGCAGAAAATTTCATTTCAGCCCAACCCCATGAATGCAAGCGACGTCCAAAGATCGGCACCTTAAGAATAAGGTCAAATCTTCGACCTATAACTAGTCCTATTCAACACCCTTCTCCACACAGGCATACCCCAATATCCCTGCGTGTAGGTGCATGCTACTCCCAAAAATCATCGCCAGAAGACGATCCCAACATGGGGTACTCTTTCATGGTCATGTGTAAAACATGAAGATGATCAAGCACCATTAAGCACTCCCCTAGACTGGCAGTGTATCCAGTCATGCTCTCACAGCTCACCTTACCTTGGGCGTAGAGGCAAAAATTGATCCATACACAACCATTCAAGTGAATGGCTCTCATACAAAACCGTCGTGTATGAGCGCGACCAAGAAAATATGATGCAATATTCCCCCCAAGATAGTCCCTAGCTAAGCCACCTGAATAGTCCTTATACGGGCATAATGGACGGTCGGACACTGGCACACTCTAGGATTTAAGACAATATGTTGAACCATGCTCCGATGCCAGCTGTCACAGACCCGACCAATTTACATAAGCATAAGTATGAATATCAACGCCAAGGCGTCAAAGAACACACTTAAGCCCATGTAAACCCGACAGTCATCCAAAATCCCGAAGGATTTTAAACTTTTTCCGTTAAGCCAGGAATCTTAATAAGTTCAACATTCATCATACATCACACAAGTTCACAAGTAGATATTACATCGGAGTATCAAGTACCATTATTACAAACCATGGTAACCAAGTTGCGGAAGCTACAAAGTTTAAGTCTTACAAACCACTAGAGTTATTACAGTGCCTTGTCCATGACCAAGTCCAACCAAAAGCAACATAAGGAGAGATAGATAAACGACTGTGCCCACAGTCTAGTCATCACCCAAAGCTGGGTAGTAGCAAGTCTCGCAGTATCCATAAAACATCTCCCCATCTGCAACAACATGGGAATAAAACCCTGAGTACGTGGGGTACTCAACTAGACTTACCCGTCTAAAACCAGAAAATAAGGACTCTTATAAGCATATGCAAGGCCATATGGTGGTTTGGCTGACCCTTTCTTGCATAAAAGACTTGAGCTTATATTATCTTCATTAGGTGAACTATACTAAGCTTATCCATTTAAGTATATCCTGCACATGCTAGGTTTTGCTCCTGTACTATAACAATATCAAGTAGAAGTATAAACAATCATACTTTCACATGGTTGATCATAATAATAAACATAATCCATCCAGGCACATAACCCCACAACCATTTTCCCATTTATGCCCTGTATTGCATGTATTCCAATCAAGTTATCCACTATCCAGGGACGATGGCAATTATAATCGATTCCTACTCAGCTGAGGGTGATTTCTCACACAAACCCCACTCACGCGCGAAGTGAGTGGTCGGTCATCGTTCACCTATTCGGAATTGGGAATCAACAGGAACCAATCGTGCCCAGACCTCTCGATGGCTACATCTAGTTGGGTACCAACATCAGTCTTAATGCCACGGCCTGTCTCACCCCAACACCAACACACTGGTGTCGATCTGATAACCCAACCCAAACCGGCTACTAGACTTCGGGATGCTCCCTAAGTGCGACAAGTATATTCAATCATGACGGAAGGCCGGAACAATACAGTGTTCTTCTTATTTCCCATTTGGGTATGTGCCAGATTTCCCGTTCGATCCAACCATATCATGTGAAGGTTCCCTAACCTCACGGATGATTCACCAACCACCCGACTTCTACCGTTTAGTTACTTCAAGCTAAGCAATAACGTCCTAGACTTACTTAGGATAGGTATATCAAGTAGTCAAGGCATGTAATGCAACAAAGGTATCGATCAACGCCTATCATGTACTGCATCATAAACAATAAAAGACGCAAGTTAGTTTTGGCAAACCGTAGGAGAAATGCTCCGGGGCGTGCCTTTCTCGAAGGAGCTGGGGTACTTGGTTCGGGCACTCCGGAGTTCAGCGTCCGAGTCCTCCCCCGCCGCTACTTGCTCCTCCGACTCTGGGGCACCCCTTCCGCTCGCGGGTACCAGTGGGGCGTCGTTCGCGATCCCGTCATGATGCAATGCGTGATTGAGTACTCATTGTACTTACTATATGTCGATGATCGATGCAAGTGCATGACTTAAGTTAAGTATATCAAGCGACACGACTTGACCCCAAAACGACATGGATGAACCAAGGCGTAACTCATTACGCCATGGCGCGAATAGACTTCGCCCATGGTCGCTAACCTTCGACCAACATAACCAAAGCACAACATATTATTGAACAAGACCTGATCCTAACATGATCATTACTTAAGTATAACTTTTGCAAGAGCAGGTCTATTTTTGCGGCCAGCGCCTCCGTCTCCTTCACGGGGTGCGAGCCTTTTTGTTGCTTGGTTGGGGCCCTTTCTTCCCCCCAAGCTTGATTTTCTACCATTTTGTTGATTAACACCGTAGCGTTATCAACAGTGAGTGATAGAAACGCGCCTCCAGCCGCAGTGTCGAGGTGCCCTTTTGACATGGGCATGAGCCCATTGTAAAAGTTTTGGAGCACCAGCCATTCCTCCATCCCATGATGAGGACAGTCTAGGATGAAGCTTTGGAGCCTCTCCCAAGCTTCAGGAATGGGTTCCATCTGTGTTTGCTGGAAATTGGCAATTCTTCCCCTTAGGGCATTTGTTTTGCCCATGGGGAAGAACTTTGCAAGGAATGCCGTGGAGCATTTGCCCTATGTGCTCACAGCCTCTTTGTCCTTGTAAAACCACTGCTTCGCCTTCCCCACAAGGGAGAAGGGAAACAGCCGGAGTCCGATGACGTCAGCTTCAATGTCCTTGATGACGACAGTGTCACAGAGCTCCAAGAAACGCTGTAAATGAGCGTTAGCATCCTCATTGGGGAGTCGCAAACGGAATCCCCGCACCATAGTGATCGAGGCCAGTCCTGAGCTCAAAGTTCTTGTCCGCCACGTTGACAACGGGTCCAGTGGGCACGTTGGCAACAGCGGGGACGGAGAATTCGCGGAGAGTCTTCTGAGCCATTGGGATGGTCGCTGAAGGTGCGGAAATGACCGGTTCAACTGCCGACGGAGTAGCTCTAGGCTTCTTCTTCCTTAGGAGTGCCTCCGGATTTGGATGGAAATTGTCTGGCAGGGAGAAACCGGACATACACTATCCTGTTTTCACCCACAATAGGAGAAAACATACACTATTTCTAATGAAGTTATATCCATGCCATGCTAGATTATTTTAACCAATGCCTTCCCCGGCAACGGCACCAGAAATGCTTGTTGGCATTTCTTAACGCAATCACTAGAATTGTTACATCCCAGTGGTCATGCCAAGAAACGCCAGAGTGATAGTCGTGTTCTAAAGATATTATCCGCAAGCGCACGGATCTATCATTGTAGCATTTCACCCGGAAGTATGTCAGGGTATCGTTATTTATATTTTCCCAAAGGAAGGCATGGTGTAAGATAGCTCTAGCACATGGATATGGTACTTCATATCATAGAAATAAGCCTTAGTGCTATGCAGGGGTAAGATAAACGGTAATTTGAGGATAGTGGACACACACTTGGTCTTCACTCAAGGATAAAGAGAAATAAGAAATAAAAGAAATGGAAAGAATAAAGAATAAATCTACTGGAAGCTGGTTGGTCGTATATAGCTAAGCATAGAACAGCTAAGTCACATGTTATACGAGTTAGAGACAAGTCGAGCCTAGAGTAACGAGAGACCCCGCGGTGGTCTACCAAATTCGATAGAGGCATTTACGAACTCCTACACGACATGCGGACGTGGGGATTACGAGGGACGGACAGGGCTGTCACCACCTGCCGCCTACCCCTCAACCGTGGCATGCCATCATATTCGAAGGCCCTCTCGCATCCGGACACCGTGCCCGCATACTAGAGAACTACCTATGCTCCCCCAGGACTCCCACCCTATGGATGGACGAGCTAGAACATAGGCAAACCCGAAAGAACATCGAACCGTTACTTCATTCTCATCATGGACTCTAATTCTATATAACATATGAACGATGAAGAACAGGGATGAACATGCTATGAACTGATCATATGAACTAGGCTCTAGTTCATATGCATCAACATGAACATGATCAAGACTCTGCTCTAGTTCATACACTAAGCAATATATAAAGTATAAGAACTTGAACAAGGAAGAACACTCCATAGATAATTACCAAGTTGAATCTCTTCTTCCTAGGAGACAAGCTCTCCTTGGTAGCTTTCCTAGCTCCAACACTACTAGCACTAAGCTAAGGGACAAGTGGAGGTGAGGGAGAGAGAGACCAAAATGAATGTGTGTCTTGTAAAACCAATTCTTCTCCCCTTTTATATGTTGCTCAGGTCGGTTCGGGCGCCAAGATGGAAGGTCCACCAGCGCACCGCCCTCCTCAGCATTGAATGAACCGCCTCCAGCTGGCAGGTCCCACATGGCAGAGGAGACGGCGCGAGCGCGCCCCTGGCGCGAGCGCGCCAGGGTGCCGCCTCCCCCTGACCGACCTTGGCCGGTGGACCTCCCCAGGTGAGTGGGCTTCGGTGTTGAGGTGGTTTGGCCCATTTTGGGTCCCGAAGTGGCCCAACTCCATTTGGGGTGGTTTGGCGCTTTCCAGAAAGCGCCTTTTTGATATTTAATCCCTGCACTTTTATATAATTCCTACAATGACAGTATATTTCCTAGTGCACGTGGATTTGGGTTAGTTGCACATGTATATGCATATAGGAATATATAATTCACCCTTTTTCATGTCTAATTGGCGGTATAAAATTGTCGATAAGGACCGCCAACAGTCCGCGAGGAGCGAAGGCGAGAGTGTCACAGACCCGACCAATTTACATAAGCACAAGTATGAATATCAACGCCAAGGCGTCGAAGAACACACTTGAGCCCATGTAAACCCGGTAGTCAATCTGAAATCACGAAGGATTTCAAACTTTTCCAACGACACACCAGGAATCATAGTTCAGCAATTACAATCCACTTGATCATACATTCCATACATAGTATAGTTACAACACTTGTTTTAGTTGGAAGCTTATCACAAATCGGAGTTACAATTTTCAGCGGGATAAAAACTCGTTTTGAAAACCCACACACACACCTATTTCTTTAACATAGAGTGCCAGCCTAAGTCACTATCCAACAAAAGCAATAGAAGAAGTATAAGAGTTGATCCTGCCCATCGATCTACATCCTCCCGTAGTAGGATACAGGTCCATCTTGTTGCCACACAACACTTCAAATAATCTGCAACAAGTGGGAATAAAACCCTGAGTACGTGGGGTACTCAGCTAGACTTACCCGTCTTAAACCAGAAAATAAGGACTCTTATAAGCATATGCAAGGCCATATGGTGGTTTGGCTGACCCTTTCTTGCATAAATGACTTGAGCTTATATTATCTTCTTTTGGTGAACTTATACTAAGCTTATCCATTTAAGTATATCCTGCACATGCTAGGTTTTGCTCCTGTACTATAACAATATCAAGTAGAAGTATAAACAATCATCCTTTCACATGGTTGATCATAATAATAAACATAATCTGTCCAGGCATCATAACCCCGCAACCAATTTTCCCGTTATTGCACTGTATTGCATGTATTCCAATCAAGTTATCCACTATCCAGGGACGATGGCGATTATAATCGATTCCTACTCAGCTGAGGGTGATTTCTCACACAAACCCCACTCACGCGCGAAGTGAGTGGTCGGTCATCGTTCACCTATTCGGAATTGGGAATCAACAGGAACCAATCGTGCCAGACCTCTCGATGGCTGCGTCTAGTCAGGTACCAACATCAGTCTTACTGCCACGGCCTGTCACACCCCAACTCCAACACACTGGTGTCGACTTGATAACCCAACCCAAACCGGCTACTAGACTTCGGGGTTCCCCCTAAGTGCGGGAAGCACATTCAATCTTGACGGAAGGCTGAAACAATACAGTGTTCTGCTTATTTCCCATTTGGGTATGTGCCAGATTTCCCATTCGATCCAACCATATCATGTGAAGGTTCCCTAACCTCGCGGATGATTCACCAACCACCCGACTTCTACCGTTTAGTTATTTTAGGCTAAGCAATAACGTCCTACACTTAATCAGGATAGGTATATCAAGTAGTCAAGGTAGGTAATGCAACAAGGTTATCGATCAACGCCTATCACGTAATGCGTCATAAACAATAAAAGACACAAGTTAATTTTGGCAAACCGTAGGAGAAATGCTCCGGGGCTTGCCTTTCGTCGTCGAGCGAAGTCGAGGTTCCGAACGCTCGATCACTTCCGTCAGGCTCCCGTTCACCTCCTGTGCGGGAACTTCCTTCATGACTTGTCCTTCGGGATCCTTGTCCTTCTCGACGAATCCCTAATCGCAATCCTGGAATGATGCATTGTGTGCATTGTATGAATATATGATCGTCGACATATGCACGAACACATATGGTCGATGATTATGAATGCTCAGATGGCAATGATCCTATTACATTATCACTAGCAAACAAGCTAGTAAAACCAAGTAACCTATATTTAAACATGATCATCTTAATCAATTCATCATGGCCTACTTCTTAACAATCAATCCTACACACTCTAATCATCATGAATACTTAGCATTAAGCCTTTCATACAACATCACACCATCAAGCAATACTACTAACCACAACCCTACAATCAGCAGTCCACTAATAAAATCATAACTAAATATCTATAATCCCTATGAATATGATTGAAGACATTCTGGACAGATTATGAAATTGTCCATAAGACATCCAAAGACACCATAAGCTGATTCCCAAGTTAGCTATACCTAAAACAGATAACATCAGGGCTGATCTTGGCAATTCAGCAAGTAAACAGCCCTAACACCCAAATTGTAAGGGTCATAACCCCTAAACTATTTATCCAATTACCATGAAACTTTAACAGTAGATGGCCAAGCAAATACTATAACTTTCATTTCTAGACAAGATAACCAGAAAACCAACCTACAATTAGGTTAACCATGCCATCAATGGATTAACCCCCAATTTGAACATCTATGAGTTGAACAGGAACACCAAGATTGGTTGCTCCTAAAATCCTAAAAAAACTACAGTAGGTACATCATGCCAAATAAAACCTATCATCCAAATTTCACCCCATTTGGATGAATCATCTGCCCTACACAAAAATGACAAGTGACAGGACAGAAGCACTCATGAAAATACTTTGTACTACAATGTTGATCAAATCATGGATTTGATCACATATAGAGCTACAACATAGCATACCAACAGCCCATAAAAATTATGAACCTCAGATCATACTCCTATAATTGATTTATGAATTATTTCCTTCCTAGCTCAACAATCAAGCTTGAACTACAACTCCATATTTTCACACAGCAAGCATGCATGATACTCCTACCACAGACATAGAATGACAATAGAAGATCATAGAAACAAGAATCATAATAGAATGACAATAGAAGATCATAGAAACAAGAATCATAATTTTCTGAGCTACCAATAATTATCTATGAATTTCCCAAGATTAAATCCTATCCAATAAATAATTAAAACTACGTAAAAGTTCATCAAACAAGGCATGTGATATTTTTCACAAAAACTACACTTGTATTACTTTATCATGTTCCATGCATTTCAAGCACAAATCAAACAATTCTAGCCATCACACATGAGATGATATGTCATGTCTAGCTAATGCCATGCATGATCATGCTTATGTTCATGAAATGCATGTGTTCAGTAAGACCGAAAATCCCAGATGTGACAGCCTTACCCCCTTAAAAGAATCTCGTCCTCGAGATTAGGTCGGATTAGTTTTGGTTGTCAAAAAGCGACATCACATATCGTCATTTAACTTTCTACAGTTACCATCCCTTCCGATATGGTGAACCACAACACTTGCTATCCCCTGGATGAATTGATTTCACCATTCCGTCTGATCACCCCAGGTTTCAATGGTTTCTCCTTTGCTTGACAACAACTAGCAGATATTGCTAGAATGAATTGCAGTGATAGCCCCGAGTGGGCACAGTGGTATTCAAAGCACCTCACAACAAAACATCCTTGCGAGCTAAGGTGTTGCTAACCTTCTTCTATGTCAATCTGAAGTATGAAGATGACAAAGAATAGTACCAAATACTCTTACATGAAATCCAAGACTAGGCCTCACAAGGCAGGTTACCATGGTACTTGACCAATAACTGCCCTCCGAAGGCATCAAAGGTTACATGTAAGGGAATCTACTATTCGCATCTTCAAACACACCATAGGTTTCCATGGGATGGAAACTACTTCATCAACTCATAGGTAGTAATCGTAGGATTACTCAGAACAAATTGGATACTGGCAAAGCCCTTCATAGGAAAACTGGCTACTGATATGCCAATATTATCCAACTAGACAGAGGAAGTTTGAACTTTTACATGTAGAAGTCAAAGTTCTTAGGTCAGAGGAATCCAAACCTTCTTATGTAGAAATCAAAATTCCTAGGTCAATGACTCCCAATCTACTCATGTAGAAGTCGAAGTTCTTAGGTCAAGGTCTCCAAACTTGACCACACACCGCCAAACTTTGCCTTCTACGTAGCAGCAATTGATTGACCTAGCCAAATCCTTCATCAAAAACCTACATTTCCAATCCTTGACATAAAATATATGCTTTTGTCGCTGGATCTTAACACCAACAGTCGTCGAAAACACTTTTCCAATAGGATTCGTGCCAAACTTTACTTAGTATGTACCAACACATGATCCAATTTCTTCACGCTAGACCATACTATCCATTCTTAAGTGTAGCGAGAGTTTTGGTACATCCAAGACAAAACCAAATCATATATGTCGAATTCTTGATATATGACCATCCTGACACCATGAATGATGTGGTATGATGCCAAATGCAAACCTGCTAGCGTAAACAACATCCAATTTCCGCATAGGAGACTGAGTGCTTTATAACTAAAACACATAAAAATCTCATACGTGGACAGGAATCAAGGTTGAATATCACTAATAAGTAGGCACAAGGTATTGGCACTAGCCCAACAATTCCTCAAGATCTGCTCTAATAAGGGGTTTTATCCGAAGAATTTCCTTCTTTGATTCCATAAATCATGGATACCTTTAGAAAGCATCGAAATCTAACTAGTAGATGAATTCTAATTCCTTTCAAAAGGTACCCCAAAATAGGGAATCATTCCATTTATCGTGCAAAACACCATCTTCCCATTGGCCGATTCTCGACTTCCTCAACTTCTCCAACACTCATACCAACGAAGCCTTTCACAAATTACTAACACACAAATCATTCACGCATCTATCGACTAATCGTAAGCTGCGACAAGCTGCAGAGAGATCTCTCCTACCCCACAACTAGTTGCCCATCGACATCAAAAGCTTTGAGCTTACCGCTTTCACGATAATCCGCAGCGATTACTGTCGACATAGGCAATATTGGTGGAGTACACGAAGGTAATAACAAGACACTAACGAAGCAAAACCTTACTTTAACCTACGTTTTATCCCAAACATTCCTCAAACATGCATCGAAATGCATCGTATACTCTATACGAACTAAAGAGGAGCACATATTCTACAAGAGATAATGTGTTTTCCAGGAAAACACTTGGTAGTCCATTGGCCTACCCTCTCTCATAGTCAGGAAAAGGTTAATGTTAGTGACCTATCCTTCAAAAATTGTCTCTAGTTGTACTTCAGGAAAAAGCTTTATCATCAACAAACCATCGTCGATATATTAATGAATGTTGAAAGATAATCAAGGTAGTGTCGTGTAAATTTAACACATCGAGGTAATTCTCTATAATAGGTCGAGGTTAACAACCACGATACCTGCACGTACCAAGCAGCACGACCATGTGTCTCGGCGCGGGTGCTTGTTGGCGCCCGAGCACAATCACTAGAACTCGATAAAGATACTAGTTCCCGAGCAACGGCGTCAGAAATGCCTAGCGACACTTCTTAGCGTATACCGACTAGAGTAAAGGTGAACACGACTGGCGTCTGGTAGCTAAGCCTACTGCAAACCTGAACTACCACCAGAGAGAGGGTGTCATAATTCCTCTTCCGGCAGTAGCCTAAGAATGCTAAGCTAAGCTAGATCCTAGTGACAACGTAAGACCGACCAAGGGTAACTCGCAGCGCACGAGTACCACCGTAGCACTTCAACCGGGTGAGTATTCCGGTGTCGAATTTGTAGTTCGCTCACGGGAAGCGGATTAAGACTCTCTAGCAAATGGGTGATGGAAACCCGTGGTGGTTCTACTCAATCTAAGCTATTAATATTGATAATGAGGGTAAGTGTTGATATGAGTAATAAACTAAAGGTAACTAGTAGGTAGCTAGCTAGGTGGGAGGACAACGAGTGAGTAAGGACTCCTATGTGTCTAACTATACTCCTGTGTTCTAATCTAACTAGTGTAACGACTTAACTAAACTAATGCCTAGACAATCTGTGTGATAGGGGAAGCCGGCTGACATACAGGAGGGTTCATCCCCTGTTCCAGCAGACCTTTGACTTTAATGGGCGCCCTACAGCCTAACCCTGACGCAAATAGAGCCAACTGGGGACTGCGTTCTGTTACAACCGCCCCCGCTAATATACGTCGGAAAGTGAAAGGATATACCGATCAACGATAGGGTGCATCCACTATTAAGCACTAGCCTAAGCACCTCGCCTAATCTAGTCTTAAGACTCCAGCTACCACGTAAGTAACCTCGGCCCCAGTTGGTAGTGAAACACACACAAAGTATCTAGACACTAAACTAGTTCAGACTCTACACTAACCAGACTAAGACACAACACTACTACACTAGTATAGCAGTGCACTAAGTAAATACTGAAAGTAAAGTACTCAAAGTAAAAACTTAATAAAGTAAAGCAAGACTATATTAATATAAGAAAAGTACTTCGAAAGTAAAGGTACAAGAGCTATACCGTTGTCCAAGACGACTCCGGAGACCCGAGCTTCGCTCGACTCGACTCTAACTCCCACTCCGAGACTAGACTACACTACTCTTGATCTCCCAAGAGAGCTTGAGCTTGAGAACACTATTGTGAACTACTTGGGGACACTTTACAATGAGGAACTAGGGGGGTATTTATAGTGGAGGTGGAGTAGCGGTTACTCCAGCGCCACGTCAGCGATCCGTGTGCTCTCCGCCATGCGCCGTTGGATCAAACCGACCTTCCCACCGACTTGAATGGACGATGCTCGGTGTAGGACACGTGGGAGACATGCAGGTGTTTAGCCGGAAAAATCACTAAGGGCGGATCGTACTAAGTACTAAATAAGCGCAGGCATGCCAGTATACATCCGTATACAAAATAAATGTAAATGTGCAATAAAACACAAGAACACAAAAATTCAGGGAAATATCACTTTATTCATTCTTTGGAGAATTACAAAGTACAATTTCCCACTTTTACATATTTGCGCCGAGCTCCATCGACAGTCGGAGGATTGCGTGTTTTCGGTTCCCGGGGCCTCTAAAGGCCGCCGGTTAATTACATCTGCGGCTTTGGGCCGCAGAATACCTCCGATTAAGCTATGCCGATGGTCGTATTGTCATCTCCAAATATATAAAGAGTTGTCTCCATGTATATGCATAAGCACAAAATGAAAATGGTGGTACTAGAGCCTCGTCAGTCTCTAGCAAAAAGGGTATCCGGCCTCGTCATGCGGATCCCATAGTGAAGTCGAGAGTGTTCGGCCTCGTCGGTCGCGAACAAATAATCCCTGCCTCGTCGGTTGCGGAAAAGACGTCGCAACCTCGTTGGTCAGAGGAAGAAGAATGACTTCATATGGATCACCGGCCTTGACGGTGCGGAAAATGGTAGGTGAATGTGAGACGTGCTCATGTAATACTTAGGAGATTTCTCCTTGTGAAAACTTCGAGATGCGTATAGCTTTGAGACGCATATACTCGGCGTCGATGTAGACATTTGATAAAAGTTGATAGCGAGTAGATAGAGCCCACGTGGGTCGTGCATTGCGCCACGATGCCAATCGACCGTGCATTGCGCCACGGTTTTAATCGTTCGGCCGTGCGTTGCGCCCCGGCATATATGTCTGACCATGCATTGCGCCATGGTTATAATTGTTGGGTCGTGCATTGCGCCACGACACTTCACATATATTTTAGAAGGGGTGGAGCATGAATGAATAGAGAAGCAAGCGATGACTTTGATTTACAGCCCGATTGAACTTTAATATTCTTGCTTCGATTTTCTTGTTTTGCTTTCATCTTGCATTAACACTCACGATAATGACGTGATGGTCTTGCATATATGCTGAATGACAGGCCGTCAGAAGTAACTGCTCGATGGGCCAGAAATACGTATTGATACTAGCCCACACATGATGACGCCATGTCCAGCGACCAGCAGCATGCTTGGAAGATGTATGTCGTCGTCAAGTTGCCGGACCATGTGCATGGTCACCGTCGTCAAGCCGCCGGGCCGGCGTAGGATCGCTAGTCGCCCGCTTGCCGTTGCTAGTGCATGATGGAGGGCTGCTGCAAATCATCGTTTACGCCTTGCTTATCTATCACAAAACTGCTCTGCCTCCTTGCCGGGCCGCTGCTGAGCACGCTGAACGTTGGGGCTGAATCTCTTGCTGTGATGCATCTTGCTTATTGGCACGCTGATCTTGTTGCTCGCCGCTGTTTTGATCTTGCTAGAACGTCGTCGCCATCGTGCTGCTCTCATCGGAACGTTGCCACCGCCGTGCCATGGATGGCCATCTCCTCTGCTGCTGTGCTGATTCGTTGCTCCGGGCCGTCGTCGTCGCCGTGCCGCAGATTGCCATGATAACCATCTAATCTACAGCTATGCAAGAGAAAGATAAGATGTAAACTAACATATATACAAGATCTCACCATATGCATGAGCAGCCATTGATGTCGAGGTCGCCGAAGTGGTCGACGACGTGCGGTGGTGATGAGGTTGACGATGACGACGGAGAGGTGGAGAGCTTGACGGCTGGTTCTCCGGCGTCGAGGTGGACGTGGCTAGCAGAGCCTGGCGGCGTGCGGCGCTGCTATGCGTGGCGTGCGTGAGGTGCAGGGCGAGCGCATGCAAAGGCAGGCGAATGAACGTGAATGAATCCCCTAATGGCTTGGAATGGCCAGCTATATATAGGGCCAGGCATCAACCTCTTGGCCAAGCAAACCACATCACGAATGATCTTAACAAACGGCATATCCTCCCGCGTATACATGTATATCCGGCCAGATATGATTCAATATTGTTAGCCCAAAGTGTTTTGAATGTTTACGTATCCTTTTCCATGCAAGAAACGTAACACATATGAATGGCTCCAGATAGATATACGTATCCCTCCAACCACCGTACTGCTCCGGGATTTCTCTAAAGAGATACGCACATATCTTCTCCCTCAAACAAGATATATATTATGCGTATATAATACCAAAATCCAATTCCAAAGCTTCTAGAATATTCCACGGCTAGCAAGACGTTTAACCATGATGGCTATACGTGCATATTAGTGATGGGCCATGTATGTATTTCATTTAGCCCATAGGATATATATATCTGCAAAGTATTTTGTTTAATTGCCCATATGCGTGTATACACCAAATCAACGTGGGCAATAGTAGCCATTTTACATGGGCTTTCAATATATTAAAAAGCCACATATAAATATTTATGTATCCGGCTTGCTTAAAATAACTTAATTCTCTTTAATTAATATGACAAGTATTGTGCCAAAATTTCATCTTACAAATGCCCCCCACCAAGTAGAGTTCATATGAGGAACAAGTATGGACTCGACTTGGTGTCCCATACTGATACAACTTCTTGTTAGGCCAATATGAACAGTCTTGGCCCAAAATGATTTGGAGTCTGATATTGTTGATCCTTCAATGCGGAGTATGTTCAGATATTTCAAGCTGGACGTGCAAAGTCTGCAGGGCATACTTAAGGTGAAGAAGCTTGACGAGCCTGCCCTTATCAAATACATCAATGATGTCCTCAGCCAATGGACAGGGTTGTTCTTTGATGGCGAGTCAGTTAAACTAGCCGGAGGCCTGAAGCAGTTCATGGAGGCACTGGAGAAACTCGTGGGGCTTTTAGGCACATGTGGAGCCACCACGACCTCAGTAGCCAAAGACTATGCTCAGGAGTTGAGTCAAAAGGCTAGAAAGAAACACCTTCATCTCTAAACAAGCTGAGTCTTCTTGATACCGAGGATTTAATCCATACTATAGAGCAGTATGACAAGTAGGTTCAAGAGGTCCAGGCCCTTATTACAGTGGAAGAGAAACACCGTGCAGAGAAATCAGTGGAGCTGGAAGAAGCCAATGAATTCCTTGGCTTAGTCTCTGCAGCGCAAGATATTATTACTGATTCATCTACTCAGGTGAAACAGCGGATCACCCGTTATGTTAGAGGTTCGGGCGATGAAGAGAAGCAGTCCCTGATAAAGTTTCTTCGGTCTTCTTCTTGAAGACTCGTCGTGTCTTAGATATGTGTTACGGAGGCACAATCGGCGCCGAGCGTCGTTGAATAAATCCTTGCCATTAGTGTTGGCAAGGCTTGTTAAATCGTCATGGTGCAGTCGGCACCAAGTGTCGTGGTAGGCCTTATGCCCCCAGCGTCTTCGAATAAATCCTTGCCCCCAGTGTCGGCAAGACTTTAAATTGTCATGGTGCAGTTGGCACCAAGTGTCCTGGTAGGCCTTATGCCCCCAGCGTCCAGTATTCTTGTAAGTCCTTGAGTCATCGTCAATGTGGAACGTCCTTGAGTCTTTTATGCCACATTATATATGCATTTTTTACTGCCTTTATATATTTTTTATAACTGTGTACGTGATGGAATACGGCTACAACGAATAAAAGGTGATCATTATCTATCGGGCCTGATAACATTGGCCTCAACATGCGATGGATTCAGATTCTGTAGGCTTTGACATAATAATAACTCCAACATACTCCAATGTATATATATAGTATACACGGGACATTGAAATTCTCCTTCACATGACCAAATATTATAATATTCCATAAGCTCGACATGGGCGATATAATAATATTACCCACACAAAGATATGAAAACACGAGGCGAAAGACCATACCCTTATAGTAGACTAAATTGCATATGGCGGAAGTCCATACCATTTGCAATTAACTCAGGTGAGGCTACGACCGCCTCGAGGCGAAAGCACCGTTTAGGATTGCTTATTCGGCGAAAGACCATACCGTAGGTGATTCTTGTAACCTGTTTTGTGACGCAAGTCCATATCACAATAGAAATCACAAGACATTTAGGTGAAGATCATAGCGAGAGTCCATGCTTATGATCAAGCACACATCAGATGTGTTGCGGCCCTTATGCTGCACGGCGCCAGCCAACACTAGTCTGTTAGCTTGTTCCATGGCGAAGGTACATACCACTTCACAAGGAGAATTTATGTGGCGAAAGTACATGCCACTTCTCAAGGAGAGCTTTATTAATTCCACTATTGAGGCCGTTTAACAACTACGGCACCAGCCAATAGAATTTTATGTGGCGAAAGTACATGCCAGTTCTCCAAGAGAGTTTTATCAATCCTATTGCGGTCGTTTAACAACTACGACGCCAGCCAATAAAATTGAAGGGTTTCACAGATCCGCAGGAACCGCTATGGTATGCTTCTCTGCTCCCATAGAGTAGGCAATCCTTTTAGTCTTTAAGACAAAGTAAGCTGGATAATGATTGATCGGGTGTTACATCGGGGGGATTTTTTTTAAAAAAATGTCGGCTTCCCTTTGATCAATAAGCTATGTGGCAACCGCTAACAAGTTTGCGAGAGAGCTCAATCTCTGGGATATCTTGCCTTGCCGTCAGTGTTCGTGTATTAAGGATAACATGTAGTGGACGTTCCCGAAGCAATAAAAAATTCTTCAAACCGTCACATCAGCTAGACTAAGCTGCTAACCCCGTACTCCTCAAGAGACATTAGGTGTAGCTGCGCTGGGATTGTTTTATGGGTGTATAAGGCTCAGGATATGCCTCACTTTTTTGCGAGGGTGGTGGAAGGTAGTCACTCTCCGGTGCGGCCGGGGCATTCCCTTGATTGACTTGAACTTGATTCACAGCTTTTGCTGTGTTGTAAACTTGATTGAACTTGATTCACAACTTTTGCTGCATTGTATACTTTGACTTGTCCATTGATTTGCTTGGACATCTTGACTTGACTTGACTTTGGAATTTCGAGACTTGCTTGGAGATCTTCAAGACCTTCGAGATCCCACCTTCCACACTTTGTGAAACTAAACCTCGCGGGCATCATTTTTTTTTTACGTCCCTTGTTCAAATGTTTTGGTGGCAAGAAGCTGCACACTACACCACAACTTGCGTTGGGCGCAGGTAGCCCTCTCATGCTCTTTTTCCTATAGTTTTCCCATATGTGGATGTCTCCGCCGGAGTAGCAAGAGGTGGTACGGGGTATACAATCTTAGACAACTTCAGATCGGGGTTGAATCAATCTCCACCGTTCGGTCCCACACACATAGCATGTCCCTTATGTGCATTGTGTTTGTTGAATCCCGTTGATGAGCTCTCAAGCAGCCAAGTTTTAAGTCACCAGCTTACTGATGTTTGAGGGAAGCCTTTTGATATGGGATGTTTTGACATCCCTTGTTTTTTTGTTTTTTTAAAGAAAGAAAAACACTAGGACATCATATTCCCGCCTTTCATTTGTTTTAACAAAGGAGGATTACAATGTTCCTAGTACCGTAACCATTTTTTTTCTTTTTTTTAAATAAAATATTTTTTAAGGTACCGGCCATTGATAGGAGGCATTGGCCGGTTTCCATCCTGATCAATCAGTTGGTAGGCACCGCCATCATACACTTGCTCTACGATATAGGGCCCTTCCCACTTTGGGTCGAACTTTCCTTTGCTTTTGGTCATGATGATAGGTCGTTGGAGCACTAGCACCAGGTCTCCCTTTTTGAAGACTCTTGGTTTGACGAGCTTGTCGTACGCTCGAGACATGTTGTGGCGATAAAACTCGAGGTTTTGTAGCGCGCTTAAGCGACGTTCCTCTAGTGCATCTAGCTCCTGGAAGCGAAGCCAGATTTGTTCATCTTGCGTGAGCTCATCATGGATGGCAACTCATAATGCAGGAAGCTCCACCTCGAGTGGCAACACAGCCTCAGTGCCATATACCAAGGAGTAAGGAGTTGATTGGGTGGGCGTTCGAATTGTGACACGGTATGCCCACAATGCTTCAAACAAGCGATTGGCTTGTGTTTTGCAACTGTTTTCTTCAAGATCCCACCAAGCGTTTTGTTAAAGGCCTCTGCCAGGCCATTGGCTTGTGGGTAATATCCTGTGGAGCAATTCCAATCGATCTTGTATTTGCTCGCAAATCTTGCCATTTTGGTGGACGTGAAGGCTTTTCCATTATCAGAAGTTATTCGGCGAGGTACGCCGAAATGATAAATAATGTGACGCTCAAGGAAGTTGATGACATTCTCGGACTTAACCTCCCTTAGCGGGACTGCTTCAGCCCATCTTGAGAAATAATCAGTGGCCGCTAAAATAAAGCGATGGCCTCGTGAGGATGGTGGCTCGATCATGCCAATCACATCGATTCCCCAGGCATCGAAGGGCCATGGCGGTATTGTAGGATGAAGAGGGACCGGGGGTTGATGCTTGAAATCCCCATGTATTTGACAGTCACGGCAGGATCGTGCTATGTTAATGCAATCAAGCATCATTCCTGGCCAGTAGAGTCCCATGAGTTTGATACTGTGATTCATTTTTGGCCCGCTTTGATGCCCACCACATACTCCGGAATGAACTTCTTTAAGAGCTTTGTCAGCCTCTTCTCGAGAGAGACATCGGAGGGGCAATTCATGGCCATAAGAACGTCGATACAACACTCTAGCTTTGAATATATATGATGGAATCCTTCGTTGGAATTGGCGTCATTCGACATGGTCATTTGGAAATGTCCCATGTTTAAAATAATCCAAGAATGGTTTACGCCAGTCTTGATCGTGAAGCTTTGTAGTTATAGTGTTTACTTCACTTCAGGGATTAAATCAAGTACGGCTGGAAGGAGCCACCTTTCTTCTACCTTTATTTCTGCCTCCCCATCGGGGAGGGCTAAGGAAGAGGCGAGTTTGGCTAAGGCATCAGCAGATGCATTTCCGCTTCGTGGGATATGATTAATCTCAATATGTTCAAACTTGACCATCAACCTACGTGCAACGTCATAGTATGGCACTAGCTCTGGCTTACGAACTTCATATATGCCATTGATTTGCCTAACAATGAGCTGAGAATCCCCGTATGCATGGAGGACGCGGATGTCCATGGAGAGGGCTAGTAAGAGCCCGAATATGAGGGCCTCGTATTCGCCTCATTGTTTGAGCATTCCTCTTTAAGAAGAGAGAATGAATGATACATTGTATCTCCACGAGGGTTTTAAACACTATCCCCGCGCTGCTCTCCTTTTTGGCCTCTTGTCGGGGCCATGTTACGTGCGGGCTGCCCCATCAAAGTATAACTCCCGGGGGCCTCTACTTTTGTTGCAAATATTTCTTCATCTGGGAGGTCCGTGACTAGCGGGGAGTCATCCGGACCGGATGGGCAGCAAGGAAATCTGCCAAAGCTTGGCCCTTGATGGCCTTTTGTGGAACATAGGTTATGTCGTACTCCATCATGAGTAAGGCCCACTTGCTGATTCTTCCCGCAAGAACTGGTTGATTGAGAACATACTTCATGGGATCTCGCTCTAGCGATGAGTTGTATCTCATGAGATAGTAAATAATGCCGCAATTTCTTTAGGGCAAATATAAGAGCTGGACATAGCTTTTCGATTGGAGAGTAATTGCATTCAGCCCCCACCATGGTGCGGCTCAGATAGTAACATGCAACCTCTTTTCCTTCATCATTTATTTGTGTGAGAAGGGCGCCAACACAAGTTGGTTGTGCCGCTATGTATAAAATCAAAGGGCGCCCTTGGATAGGTGCCATCAGAACAGGAGGGTTGAGCAAATAGTGTTTGATACTATCAAAGGCATTTTGACATTGCTCGTCCCATATAAACGGTGCGCCTTTCCTCATTAGCTTGGAGAAGGGTTGAATGCGCCCTGATAAGTTGGAAATAAAGCCTCGGATGTAGGCTAACAAACCCCGTTTCTAAGCTCACTCAAATTTTGTGGCTCTTAAGGATCGCCTTTATGCTCTTGGGTTGAATCTCTATGCCCCGTTGGCAAATGATGAAGCCTACAAAGACTCCTGATTGTACAGCGAACGCACACTTTAGAGGGTTCATCTTGAGTTGGTGTTTGCGTAACCTCTCAAACACTATGCGCAAATCATCTTGATGACGCTCTCTATCTCGGGTTTTTACGACTATGTCATCAATGTAGCATTCCACATTTTGGTGAAACAAACCACGAAACACAACCGCCATGGCTCTTTGATAAGTGGCGCCAGCATTTTTTAAACCAAAGGGCATCACTGTGTAATAGTAAGTCCCTCTTGGTGTACGGAAGGCTGTATCATGGGCATCGTCCTCATCCATCTTGATTTGGTTGTAGCCGAGAATCCATCCATAAATGATAGGCGCCATAGCCGGTAGTGGCATCAACTACCATCTCCGTTGTTGGATTTGGAAACTCATCTTTCGGGCAAGCACGATTTAGGTCACGGAAATCCATGCACACTCTAACTTGCCCGTTCTTCTTCATGACTGGCACTATGCTTGCAAGCCATCGAGGATATTGGATTTCTTTTATGAACCCGACATTGATTAACTTGTCCACTTCCGCTGCTATGTCATTTTGTAGATCAGGTCGATAGCGGCGTGGTTGTTGCTTGATAGGGCGATATTGAGGATCTATCGCCAACTTATGGGTGGTGACATTAGGGTCTAAACCAGGCATTTCCTTATAGGACCATGCAAAACAATCACGGTATTGCATCAGGAATTGCCTATAGTCTTCACGTTCCTCGGGCGTAAGTGTAGCGCTCACGAAGGTGGGTCGCAGATCGTCATCACTCCCTAGGTTTATTTCCACCAATTCATCAGTGGTACATTGCATGCCATCTTCCAATTCTTCAGGGGCAGGGGCTGCGTTTAACACTTCCCCATGTGGTGCCGCCGTCACCTTGTGCATGGATGCAAGAATATAATCTTTGTCGCGATGACCCCGCATTGTGTTAGTAGCTGCACAAAAAGGGTGAGTATACGAACATAAACACTCAAAAATCTTCCTCATCGAGGACAAATCTCCCCATAGTTCATGTGGCCAATCTTCACTTATTACATTACAAGTGGCCCAATTTTCCGGGCCGTTTACATCTTCCTCATCATCTGAATTTAGATAACAACCGATGCCTCGTCTAGAGCGAGACGCTTGACCTCTCTTGATTATCCTTTCAGATTGGTTCCACCATTCTTCACAGATACTTGGAGGGGGTGGTAATTGCTGGTTGGGTCGTAGCTTGATCCCGGCCCTTTTAAGCAAGGGAACCATCCTCGGTTCCGCCTTGAGTGTGGCCCAGACCTCCTCCTCATCCATTTGATTATCTGCGAAATTAGTCAAAGTACTATAGGGTTGTGTTTGGGGTACTTTATAAAAGATTGTCGAGGAACTACCCATATGAAGGCCTGGAGCAACCCAGACCTCTAATGGTTTAGAAGTGGAAATGTACAGAGATGAAGGTTGCGGAACAGGGGCATCTGAAGCCACCTTTTCAATCTCGGCCACCATCTTCTTGACTTTTCCTTTTTCCTGGCTGGGCTTTGTAGCATCATTGCCCACTTCTTGAGTAGGGGGCAAGTCGCCCGGGTTCTCAACAACTGTTACAGGAGGTTCAGACTTAGTTGGTGAATTTGACTCAAGCGCATTATTAGAAGGGTCCCTTATTATAAGGGGGACCTCTATGAGGCTTTGCGAGTCTAACCTTGAAGGTTTTGGGGTTGAAGGAGTTTCTACCACCGTCTTTACAGGAGGAGTTGTCGTGTTCGGAGTGAGGTTCCATGTCCACAACTGGCTAGAACCATCATTACTTGGTTTCTTCGGAGCACTTACTAAAGGGGTGGTGTTGCCTACTGGGTGGCTTCCTCCTCCACTTTCTAGGGCTCGGAATGATGAGCTCCTTCGTCTACCAGATGCAGTCAATGGAGTTACTAAATACTTCAACTCATCTATGGAAGGTGCTTTGCTTGGGGTGATTAGCACATTTGCGGGTGGCGTTGAGCGGCCAAGCTGCTTTTCCATTGCTTTACTCGGGAGTTGCTTTTCAGTTGCCTCACTCGGGAAGAAATACTTTGCACCTGCATGATTAGCTTCTTGCATGCTATAGGGATTAAGGTTACCAATGATCCTCTGTTGTGCTCCTTGGTTGTCCACAAATTTAAGGCACTGATGGAGTGTTGACGGGACAACATGATACTTGTGCAACCATGGTCGCCCAAGCAAAGCCGAGTATGATGTGGCAAACTCAATCACAAAGAATTTAACCTTGAAGACAAATGTGGACATTTGCAACTTTAACGTGATGGTACCCAGGGCCGGGCTCCCGTTGCTATCATACCCACATATCACGACGCTTGTGGGCTCAAGATCCTTCATAACATATCCAGCGTGGGATAGACTCTTGATGGGCAGCAGATTGACTGCAGACCCTGGGTCGATCAAAATCCGTCTAAGATGGGCACTGCCAATGTTACCCTCGATATAGAGGGGACGGTTGTGGTTGCTATCAGCTGTAATCTTGTCCTCATCAGAAAAAGAGATCTCATTTGCCTCAATCATGGTGAGGTCAAGCTGATGTTCTGCCATCGCTGCCTCATAAACCTGAGGTTTCTCGAGCGCTTTGATCAGAGCCTGCCAAAGATCGGGCATCAATAGGAGTGCATCATGGACACTCAATAATGCAGGAATCCGCTTCAAGTGGGCGACAACATTGTATTCTACTTCATCAACTTTCAAGGGCTGGCTCACGGACGCATTTGGCTGTTGACTTTGTACAATGTCTTTGGACAGTTGGTCCTTTTCTTTATCAGCCCGATATTGGCGAGATTTAAGTGGCTCACCAATATCCTTTCCACCACGCAAGTTCATGTTTACTTCTTCTGTTTCCTCAGCAGCAGCCTCAGCGCGGAGTGCTTCACGTTCTTCAGGTGTCATTGCCGTTTCATCATCGGACTTATTGTCTTCTCCACTTGTGACTATGGCATTGCATGGAGCAATGTTTGAAGCTGAGCCGCTTCCTTGCGACTCTTGGCTCTCAAAGGCTGCCCCCAATCTTTCGGGAAGAATTGGCCCGAGTAGGAAGTGTGTGTATTCTTCGGGGAAAGACGATCCCCTTCAAATCGTGGAACGAACCTTTGGGCGGCATGCGCCGCCCGCTTGGATCTTGCTTGTAACTAGGTGCAGGTATCGAATGCACTTGTGAGGCATGTTGATTAATTCTACGATATTGCCTTGGCATGACTTTTCCCATCCTCGTGTCTCATTGCTTGGGGCAACATATGGCAGATGGAAATTTTGCAGTTGCCGCTCTACTTGTATCGAGGTGCCCAACATTCTTCCTCGGCAAGGCGACTTGTTCTTCACTACCCGCCATGATAGTTACCATGTTTGTCGCCCGATAATTTGGGTTGATTGCCTCAGGCTTTAGGGCCAATTTACCTTCATCAACAGCTCGCTGCAGCCATTCTTTAAAGGCAATGCAATCTTCAATTGTATGACCGACATATTTATGGTATGGACAATACAAAGGGTTGTCAGTCATGTTCACTTGATCTGGTCTCGTTGGGTTGGGCAGCGTCAGCAATTGTTGCTCATTCATTTGCTCAAAAAGACTACGGATCAAGTCCCTGCGGAACACATATTGCTTATTGAGCAATTCCCTAGTATTGGGGCGCCTGGGTCTTTGATCAGCTCTAGGGCCAAATGTTGGCACCGTATTTGCAACATTAGACTCGGATGGTCTTGGTTTGCCCCCACTATTCATTGGTTTTGAAGAGGAGTTATTAAACCTCTTGGTATTATCAATGCTCCTAGCATTCTTGTACATTTCCATGATATGTGGAGCCTTCTCAAATTCTAACTTGGTGGCTGCGATAGCTTCGCCAAGTGCATTGAACGTCTTCGGGTCCCGTCGAGATATCGGGACGAGCCAATGTTGGAGCATTCCATGGATGCACATTTGTATAGCGTCTTCAGCATGCATTTCTCTTGTGAGGCGGACGTAGCTATTCCGAAATCGAACCATGTAATCTTCTATCTTCTCATCGCGCCTTTGCTTGATTTGGGACAACTCTAAAATAGTTATCTCCTTATTCATGCTGATAAAATGGGACCTAAACATCTGCTTCATTGTAGCCCAATTGTGCACTGTTCCCGTGGGTATGCGACTATACCAATGGAACGCAGCACCTGTCAAGGATGCCGAGAATTGTCGCAACAACAAAGATGGCGAACGAGCGGTATCACCACAAATTGCTTCAAAGTATGCTAAGTGTTCCATTGCGTCTCCAGTTCCATCAAACTGGCGAAACTTCAGTGGGTGCCACCCGACAGGGAACGGAACCCTATCGTGCCATGAATCATATGGCTTTTGAACCTCTTCAATGACCCTTGGGGCTTGCGCAGCCGCCATTTGTTGCATTTTTCTATTGATAATATCCTCGGCAATTTCGTGATAATCTATAAGTGTCGCAACTGGTCTATTTATTTCAGGAGCTTCATGAGCGTTTTCCAAATTTGTGTTTCCACCATCGGGATGGTCTGGCTCCATATACGGGAAACGTGAAAGGGCAAATCCTTCTGCCGCTTCAAATTCCGCAAATTGCGAGTCTTGTGGGTTTGGCGGTGGAGGTGGCATTTGACTTGCAGTCAACTTTGCCATCATAGACATGAGCTGCTTCATTTGATGCTTCAACCCATCAATTTCTTTATCTCTCGCCTTTTCGCGTTCTTCAGGCGATTGGGATGTTGAAGGTTTCGGATGAGAATCCGGAATCGCCGGTCGCTTTTCATTACTCTTATCCACGGTATTGTCTTCATTTGCCATAAACACGGGGGCGAAATTGGAGCTCAATAATTCACCCTCGTCCCCCGAGAGGATAGACCTAGCGAGTGTTGAATAACGTGGGGAATTCGAACGAGCCTCAAGAGAAGCTGATGACTCGGACTCTGAATCACTAGCAGTTTGTCCATCGTACCCAGAAATGTGCAAACTCCCAGCCATGCGACGATATGCTTCTGTCTTTAGACGGGTATTAGCTCCAGCTCTTCCCGCAACTCGTTCTAACTGACGCTCATCCTTTGGCAGCCTTGAAGCCATGTCTCTATACTGACCAGGGCGATCATATGGTCCTACCCTCTTTTTAGGTGGCCGACTCCTCCCCGAAACGGGCAGACATTGAGCAATGGACGAATTTGGAGCTTGAGTAAATCCAGCTTGGTACCTTGCCCCTAGGATTATGGTTGGATTTGGAACAATCTCATCATCCGAAGGATAAGTCAACTCTTGTGTAACTACGGGCGGTTCCCAGTGAGAATCAGAATCCTGGGGTACACGCACTTCTATCATGCCACACATGGCCTTGTTGTTTGTCAGTTCTTTCTCCTCTTCCTTTTCAGGAGCAGAACTAGCATCGACTGTGTTTGCATCAGGTTTGGTGGTAGAAGACTCATCAACTTGCATAGGGTCTTTGATTGACTGCTCATCTTTTTGCACTGCTACAGTAGGCTGCGCTTGTGGAGTATTTTCACTGAGTGTGCCTCCTGTATTATTTGCAGCGGATTCTTGGTGGAGTCGAGGGGTCAAACGCTCGATGAGAACCCCATATCTTTCATTCTCCTGCAAGCGTGGTAAGACTCGTAGGGAGACCCTCTCATTATCAGGATAAATACGTCCATCAGAACGGACACGAACTTGAACGTGGCTGAGCACCAGGTTTTGGAGTTCTCGGTACATAGCTTGTCGACTCCGCCTTCGCCTATCACGCCTTTGCTGAGTAGCAGAGGGCTCTTGCCAGACCCTTGGCCTCATTGGAGGAGCTAAACGCTGTTGCATCGGACATGGCGGTGCTGGAGGTCTTTGTTGTGTTGGCCGTGGAGGGGGTAACACTTGCGTGTTGTTCTGAGCTTGACCCCGGGGCACATAAACTTGACGAATCTGTGGGCGAGCTGCTTGAGGACGTGCCCAGCGATTCCAGTGATTAGGACGGGCGTCTCCTGGCGGAAATCTCCGTGGAGCCCAGACTTGACGATCTTGCTGAGGACGCCAGTTTGGAAAGCGAGGGTTCACCCTGTGGCCTGAGCGCGGACCTTCAGGCGGCTGGAACTGCCTCCTAAAGCCATCCATCTGGGCTTGAAGCTGCTGCAGCTGCTGTTGGATTTCTCCAGAACTAGGAGCTAGGGCCTCTGATGAGAGTACGGAAAATCTGTTTCCTGTGTTAGGAGAAGAACCATCATTTGCTGAAATGTGGAAACATGTCACCGTATTTCCTGCTTGGGAGGCCCTCCTATGCTGAGCGTTCAAACTTGGTGGAAACGACCTTTCTGGCAAGTGTCGTCTCTGAAGGTGCTCCCTAATCATCTTACGAATTAAGGCCTTAGCCTTTGCAGGGTGACCAGTCGATTCACGGGGAAATAAATCATCATCTAGGGTTTCCTCACTCGAAGCTTCAGAAGTCTGGTTAATAGTAATATGGAAGGCTAAATCCTCCTGGAGCTTATGCGTCTTGGCATACTTCCTCCGAAAATTCCGGAGGGAATTTGGAAGGCGTGCTTGCCTCGCTTTCATAATCTTGTTGCGAAGATCTTCCTTGATTTGATCTAGCGCCCCCAGTAGTGCTTTGCCGTGGAGCATTGTTGCATCAGATTTCATGTCACCAGCTAGCAGATCACGGGCTTCAGTAATCAGAGAGCGCCGTTCCTTCTTTGCCTTAGCATGTGCGCGCTTGCTGGCTTTCTTTGACTCCACGATCTTAACGTTGGCAAGGGCGAAAACTTCAATGGGTGGGAACGACCCGAACTTGATTGTGAACGAAGTGGGGCTCGCCAAAACCTGAGTGGGCGGAAACGAACCGAACTTGATCGTGAAAGAGGCGGGGCTCTCAACAGAGGCCGACTCACCTACATAATAAAAACACCCACAGTCAATATCTTGAGCACAGTAATACGCATCATGAATGTGGAGATCTCTGGAGACAACTCTTTTTACGACCATCGAGCATAGCAAAGATGGGAGGAGAACCAGGTCCCACCGGGCGTGCTAATTTGTTTACCCGGAAAAATCACTAAGGGCGGATCGTACTAAGTACTAAATAAGCGCAGGCGTGCCAGTATACATCCGTATACAAAATAAATGTAAATGTGCAATAAAACACAAGAACACAAAAATTCAGGGAAATATCACTTTATTCATTCTTTGGAGAATTACAAAGTACAATTTCCCACTTTTACATATTTGCGCCGAGCTCCATCTGACAGTCAGAGGATTGCGTGTTTCTGGTTCCCGGGGCCTCTAGAGGCCGCCAGTTAATTACATCTGCGGCTTTGGGCCACAGAATACCTCCGATTAAGCTATGCCGATGGTCGTATTGTCGTCTCCAAATATATAAAGAGTTGTCTCCAAGTATATGCATAAGCACAAAATGAAAATGGTGGTACTAGAGCCTCGTCGGTCTCTAGCAAAAAGGGTATCCGGCCTCGTCATGCGGATCCCATAGTGAAGTCGAGAGTGTTCGGCCTCGTCGGTCGCGAACAAATAATCCGCCCTCGTCGGTTGCGGAAAAGACGTCGCAACCTCGTTGGTCGAGGAAGAAGAATGACTTCATATGGATCACCGGCCTTGACGGTGCGGAAAATGGTAGGTGAATCTGAGACTTGTGCTCATGTAATACTTAGGAGATTTCTCCTTGTGAAAACATCGAGATGCGTATAGCTTTGAGACGCATATACTCGGCGTCGATGTAGACATTTGATAAAAGTTGACAGCGAGTAGATAGAGCCCACGTGGGTCGTGCATTGCGCCACGACGCCAATCGACCGTGCATTGCGCCACGGTTTTAATCGTTCGGCCGTGCGTTGCGCCACGGCATATATGTCTGACCATGCATTGCGCCATGGTTATAATTGTTGGGTCGTGCATTGCGCCACGACACTTCACATATATTTTAGAAGGGGCGGAGCATGAATGAATAGAGAAGCAAGCGATGACTTTGATTTACAGCCCGATTGAACTTTAATATTCTTGCTTCGATTTTCTTGTTTTGCTTTCATCTTGCATTAACACTCACGATAATGACGTGAAGGTCTTGCATATATGCTGAATGACAGGCCGTCAGAAGTAACTGCTCGATGGGCCAGAAATACGTATTGATACTAGCCCACACATGATGACGCCATGTCCAGCGACCAGCAGCATGCTTGGAAGATGTATGTCGTCGTCAAGTTGCCGGACCATGTGCATGGTCACCGTCGTCAAGTCGCCGGGCCGGCGTAGGATCGCTAGTCGCCCGCTTGCCGTTGCTAGTGCATGATGGAGGGCTGCTGCAAATCATCGTTTACGCCTTGCTTATCTATCACAAAACTGCTCTGCCTCCTTGCCGGGCCACTGCTGAGCACGCTGAACGTTGGGGCTGAATCTCTTGCTGTGATGCATCTTGCTTATTGGCACGCTGATCTTGTTGCTCGCCACTGTGTTGATCTTGCTAGAACGTCGTCGCCGTCGTGCTGCTCTCATCGGAACGTTGCCACCGCCGTGCCATGGATGGCCATCTCCTCTGCTGCTGTGCTGATTCATTGCTCTGGGCCGTCGTCGTCGCCGTGCCGCAGATTGCCATGATAACCATCTAATCTACAGCTATACAAGAGAAAGATAAGATGTAAACTAACATATATACAAGATCTCACCATATGCATGAGCAGCCATTGATGTCGAGGTCGCCGAAGTGGTCGACGACGTGCGGTGGTGATGAGGTTGACGATGACGACGGAGAGGTGGAGAGCTTGACGGCTGGTTCTCCGGCGTCGAGGTGGACGTGGCTAGCAGAGCCTGGCGGCGTGCGGCGCTGCTATGCGTGGCGTGCGTGAGGTGCAGGGCGAGCGCATGCAAAGGCAGGCGAATGAACGTGAATGAATCCCCTAATGGCTTGGAATGGCCAGCTATATATAGGGCCAGGCATCAACCTCTTGGCCAAGCAAACCACATCACGAATGATCTTAACAAACGGCATATCCTCCCGTTTATACATGTATATCCGGCCAGATATGATTCAATATTGTTAGCCCAAAGTGTTTTGAATGTTTACGTATCCTTTTCCATGCAAGAAACGTAACACATATGAATGGCTCCAGATAGATATACGTATCCCTCCAACCACCGTACTGCTCCTGGATTTCTCTAAAGAGATACACACATATCTTCTCCCTCAAACAAGATATATATTATGCGTATATAATACCAAAATCCAATTCCAAAGCTTCTAGAATATTCCACGGCTAGCAAGACGTTTAACCATGATGGCTATACGTGCATATTAGTGATGGGCCATGTATGTATTTCATGTAGCCCATAGGATATATATATCTGCAAAGTATTTTGTTTAATTGCCCATATGCGTGTATACACCAAATCAACGTGGGCAATAGTAGCCATTTTACATGGGCTTTCAATATATTAAAAGCCACATATAAATATTTACGTATCCGGCTTGCATAAAATAACTTAATTCTCTTTAATTAATATGACAAGTATTGTGCCAAAATTTCATCTTACAGCAGGAAGGCGGTGGAAGCGAACCGACCTCAAGTCGGGCCCACCTGCAGGCCGGCCGACCCGGGGTTGGCTGACAGGTGGGTCCCACTGGCCTTTCTGGAAGGTCCAGGTGGCTGTGGGAGCAATGCCAAGGTGTCCTGCCACCAAGTGCTGGTCGGCCGACCTGGCATTGGGCCCCTGGTCCACGTGGCAGCTTCCTGGTGCTGTCCTGGCTTGTCACGTGTAGTCTTGTCCGAAGTTGGGTTCACTTGATATCTTGCTTGCTTCTATGTGGATCCTTGGTCCAATGTACCAATCGGGTGGAATGTTAATGTGTGGTACATTCGGATCCAGGATCAGGTTCTCCTTGGTCAGTAGACCCTGGTTTTGGTCTCACAGGGCCTGTTTCCAGCTTTCCTGTATTTCACAAGCTAAGAGTACAAGTGGAACTTTATTAGTGATAAATATGCTCATGTGATGCTTATCTTCCTTCTATCGAGGACTGTTGGCGGGCTTCTGAGTGTACCAAAACTGGTCTTTATTCCCGTCAACAAGATCCCCAAGCTTAACCTTTGCTCGTCCCGAGCAAACGATCAAAACTTGGTTCGATTGGATCGATATCATTACTAAGTTAACATCTCAATAGTATTAAGTGCACAACAAAGAACTTCTCCTTGAATGGAAAATTTAGCAATGTTAACACACCCATATTACTCTAGCACCCATGAGGCTTATGGCATTAACTCAGTCTTGGGATGTTGGAGGACAGAACAGTTTTGACTAGAGCATCTACCTTTCTCATTCTTTTAGCAAGTTTCATGCTAGAGGTTTTTGATAAGTTTTTCAAAAGAAGTCTTAATGTTCCTCAAATGGTTTCTCTCAAGTCACTCAAGTGGTGTATGAATCCTCACTAAGGCACATCATGTGTTTGCCTTCAAAGACATCCTACTTCTAATAAGGCTTTATGTGCAGTTTAAGTAGGTATGTCAAGGAATAGCGTACTTGCAAGGCATATGTTGTCTTAGTTAAGAAAAATTGAAATCTTGGACCACAGCAGAGTCTTATCATACCCTTAGATCAAGATGTAAGATGATATGAATGGAATGGATGAATGTAATGAAATGGTAAGGTAATGAGGAAAGGATAGATGTATGGTGGATGAGGTTGCTTCTTTATTTTATGCTATCTCTCTTTCTACTTCTATTGAGACAAGGCTGGCTCTTTTTTTTTCACTCTCTCTCTCTCTTTTTCAACAGATGCCTAGCCTTTATGAGATGTGTCTCACCTAACAAATGATAACTGAGAGAGAATTTCTAATTGCGGAGCATGGAGCAACTCATAGGATAAAAATGGTGAAGGTGCGTACTTCCAATGTAGAAGCGGCACAAGAAATGCGTGCTCCCATTGTAGGAGTAGCATAATTATGATGGTGAGATGCGTACTCCCAGGGTAGGAGTAGCATAAATGATGAATGGTGGGATACGTACTCCTAGGATAGGAGCAGCATAAATGTTGGTAGTAAGATGCATACTCCCATGGTAGGAGCGAAGATGATTGCGTACTTCCGGATTAGAAGCAAAGATATTTGGTGATATATGGATCTTGATCTTAGGGCCGCGACAAACCTCTAACAAAGGTTCTACAAGTCTTAACCAAACTCAATGCAAGCAAGTAGTTTATGTAGAAGGCTTTTGGATATATCAAGGTATAAATATGGCCGTGGTAGGAATTTCAACACCATTGAGGAACAATTATGTTTTTCATTCATTAAAAAGAAATCTCTCGGCAATCATGCGTGCTTAGAACAATAGAGTAGGGCTCCTATCTTAACTATCTCATATCTTGCAACAACTTAGACTTTGTATTAGCACTTGCAACCCACTAAGTGATCAAGTTCATGATGGTTAAAGGTGCCAAATAATCAAGACTTAGAGAAGTGCTAAGTTGTAAACAAGCACTAGAGAAACATTAACTAGCAATTTCATCATCATATCCATAGAAAGACTAGCACACATGAAGCATATATACAAAAAGGGAAATAAAGCAAATAAATATTTTTGGATTTTTGAATTTTTAGATTTTTTTTTTGAAAAAAATTACTAAAATGCAATAAGAGAATAATTAAATGAGGGAAATTGGAAACATACCTTGGATGAACTTACCTTAGTGGGGGAGAGGATCTCCCCAAGCTTGTCTCTTGCTCACTGTTGTGAGAACCACTCGTTCCACTGGTCCCAGCGGTGGCCGTCCTCCGTGATGACGCCTTGGACCATGTCCAAGTTCTGTTGCATGATTTGCAACGTGGCTTGATTCTCGATGTGGAGGTTCTCCACTTCCTGGGTGAGTGCTTCGATCTCGGTCGGTGGCTGACGCCTCCCTCTGCGAGGGCGAGGGGTATGTGCCCAGGAAGGTGTCCTGGAATGAGGAGGTGCTTCCATGTGGGAAGAGCTCACCTCCTCTTCCTCATTGGGTGCAGCATGAGAGGGACCAAACCCTTGCTCTTGAGCAGCACGGGCTTGTGCTCTCGTCATTCCGTCCGTCCTGCCCGCAGGACAAGGTCTTCCCCTTCGTCTGGGGTTAGTGATGAGACCTTATACAGCCAAAGTCCCTCATTGGGGAGAGGATTCTCGATCGTATCGAGTCCCATATGTCATCTTAAGCGTACCTCTTGGACCTCTTTTAATGAGACCAACATGTATAAACATTTCTTCAAGAATAATTGGTCTCTCCTTAGGTATAAACTCATAAACATTCCCTCAAGCAAACCCAAAGATTCAGCAATTCTAGTCATGAATGAAGCAAATCCTATGGGCGTTTCTTGAACAACGAAAGTTCTCCTAAAAGTGTAGTAGCATTTTAACGGGCAAACTTGATTTTATTAACCATGACATACATGAGTTGCATCTCCTTAAGACCTATTCTTGATAAATCAGCCCTAGGAAACAAAGTGATTGCGATCCAAAAGAATATAAACCTCAAAGTTGGATTATGAATTTGCTTAGGTTTAGGATTGGACCAGTCATTGGACACGTAAATTGATTTCCAAAAGACACGGACAAAGTTAAAATTTGCTAAAGCAACCTCTTCATCTAGTATGCAATCATGATCAAAGCCTAGACCAACACTCAACTCATTCCAAGACAAAAAGTTATAGTCATTATTTAACATGCGAAAGCTAACACCCAAAGCATTTGATTTAAGTGAGCAAAGGAATTCTTGGGTGAGTAACTCTATGCCACGCTCAGGAACTTGCCAAAATGATGACCAACCAATGGTATTAAAAACTATGGCAAAGTCTCGTGCTCATACCGTTTTGTCGAGGAGTTCTTGGTCGATGAGTGTGGAGTCTTTGGAAACCGCAAGCACGAAGAGTATAGAGCTTTCTAACTCCTCATGGGTGACCATGAGGTTGTTAAGAGGCTCCATTATCCCGCGAGGCATGATGGCAGGAGCAAGATGGTGCACTTGTTCTTCCTCCTCCCTTTCATGGCTCCTACTTTCGGATTGGCGAGAGCTCGAGGACGAGCCTTCGCCCTTCTTTTGCTAGACCTTCGGAAGGGATTCTTCATCCTAACTACACTAGTGTGCAAACAACATCAAGCTTTCTACTACACTACTAAGAGAGAAAAGGGAAATGTTTTTGGGTTTTTGGGTTTATGACGACTACTACACTAAACTTGAGAAGGCTTGAAACACTAAGAGAGAAGAGAAGGCCAAGTGAGCTCGAGATGATTCTGCTGGTTGTGGTGTGGGATTGAGCTCACATTGGGGTGGTATGTATAGGGTTGAAAGGGCAAGGCCAACCAAGCCAAGAGGCAGGTCGGCCGACCACCACATTGGGCCATGTGCACTTGTGTCTCACTTTAGACAAGGAACCTTGCCTCGTGCTTGCAAAAAGTCAGGAAATTGGGACCAAACCTT
The DNA here is from genome assembly GCA_018135685.1 of Themeda triandra. Lineage (NCBI taxonomy): Eukaryota > Viridiplantae > Streptophyta > Magnoliopsida > Poales > Poaceae > Themeda > Themeda triandra. Next base: position 46,699 of record JAENPR010001041.1, on the reverse strand, counting down.
GGTCGGCCGACCAAGGATTTTGCCCCCACCACTTTGGACATGTTTGGTCTAGTTGTCTGATAAAGGTGGTGGTGGTCCTGGTCCCAGATTCCTGCTGGTTGATTCGGATTCCTATGTCTAGTGTTTGGTGAAAGAGAAAAGGAGAGGGCAAAAGTGGAGACAAGAATAAAGGTTGTCTCCAGGCATGCCATGCTGTTTCCTATGCTTGCTTTAGTGTTGGGATGTTCCCTAAAGCACTCTCATGCTTAAAGTAGCATCCTAAGCTAAAGTCATGAGCATTGGACCATGTCTCTTCGACTCGCTAGTGGGATGAGCATAGGATCCAAGTGTGTCGCCAAGTGGGAGACAACAGTGTCTCGGGTGGGACCAAGTCTAGGTCGACCGACCTAGGCTTGTGAGCCCTGTGGCACCCAAAGGCACTCCTTGGATCCCCGCTTCAGCCCAGTGAAGAGAGAGGTGGTGGACCCCAAAGGCAGGTCGGTCGACTAGGCCTTGGTGGCCCCACCAGCTCAACTCTTCTCTAAACACTCTTCTCAAGTTTTATTACCTATATCAAGCTTTATTTTATTGAAATGAAAATGCAATTGTAAAAGTAAACATGCAATTGGAAAGGGAAATGCAGAATTGAAATGCACGAAAATAAATATGAGATAACTACGACATACCCGGGGTCGGCCGGAGGACCTCTCCCGTCGGGTTCATTCAGTGGACACCTCGCCGGTCCCGGAGATGGGGACCGTGAGGGTGTCTCCTTTCGCCATTCTTGCTGGACTTCGGCTTTTGGTTCAGCGGGTTCTTCTTTCGCTTCGGCCTTCTTGGCCGACTTCGCGGTCTTAGTGTTCTTCCATCGGCGGTGTTGGCGACGCAGCTTCTGGGGTACTTTGCCTGCATGTTAGCATTAAAACCACTGAAAGGCACTCTTACCCTCCATCCATTGAACTGCATATGGATCTGTGCAGCCCCCATGTAGATGGTGGCGTCCACCATGTTCAGGAATGGTCGTCCCAAGATGAGTGGTACTTCGACGTTGGCTTCCATATCCAGTACTAGGAAATCGACAGGGACATACTCATCTTTAATTCTGAGTAAAATGTCCCGTGCCAACCCCTCGGGAAACCAGATGGTTTGGTCCGCCATCTGCAAACGCACATATGTAGGGTGCAACGGGCTCCCTAACAGATTATCATAGGTTACCTTGGACATGATGTTAACACCGGATCCAAGGTCGCAGAAAGCGTTGTCAAAGATCTGCGGTCCGATCTGGCAAGTGATCATCGGCAAGCCAGGGTCTCCCTTCTTCGGGACAAACGGTGAATCCACCGTTACCCGAACAGAATGAGAATGAGGCTTACCGAACCTCGTAGTTACCAACCTGACACCCTCAATAGGGTCCTCAGGCTTTGCCGGAATCTTACCTTGCTCATAAGTGGGGACAGCTGCTGCTAGTTGACCTAACTGGTTTTCTAACATTTTATTAGAGCTCAATTGATTTTTCATAGCAGAGTTAAAGCTATCCATTTTCTCACTAAGACTTTCTTAGATCTTGTCATTAGCCATCATTCTTTTATTAAGACCATCATTAATTTTAATTTGACCAAAGACAAGTTCTTTCAAGGAAGGTTGGTTATTAAAAGAATTACTTAATTATTATGGTAAGAATTACCTGAATTATTATTGTAACCCATACCTTGGCCTTGGTAGAAGGGGCGTGAACTCCATTGCGGTTGTTGGGGCCGATTCCCGTTGTTGAAGTGGTGGTTGTTGTTGTTGTTGTTGCTGACGAAGTTCACCTCCTCCTGAGTCATGGGGCAGTTGTTGCCCGAATGGTCCTCCTCTCCACAAACCTCGCACCATGGGTCAGTACCCACAGTACGCATAAAATGGGTAGAGTCCGGATGGCCTCCACTTCCTTGTTAGAGGACGATCCCTCTATCTTCTTCATCGAGGTCCATCTTGGCGAGAGCATGTCCACCTCGCTAAGGGCGTGAACACCTCTCTTCTTGGGCTCAAGGCACTCTTCGCTCCATCCTTGGTTGACCACCACTTCTCGATGAGCTCCTTGGCATCCTTGACATTGTGTTGCGGAATGCCCCTCCGCCGAAGCATCAAGGTGACTCCGGGCTACGCCTCGGCCCATGGTAGAAACCTTGAATAATGAGCCATTCGTCTATCCCATGGTGGGACAGCTTGAATGTACTCATTGAGAGGTTCCCATGCTTCGGAAACGCCTCGTCGGACTTTTGTTGGAAGCTCGAGATCTTCCCGCGCAGACACTCGTCTTGCCCGCGGGAAAGAACTTCTTGAGGAATGCATTGGCACATCCGTCCCAAGTTGTCACCTCTGGTCTTGTTGTTATAGAACCATTGCTTCGCCTTTCCCAACAATGAGAATGGGAAAAGACGAAGGCGAACGGCATCCGTGAAGGACGTTCTTGACCATGAAGGTGTTGCACACCTCCCGAAAGTGTTGGAGGTGGGCATTGGCATCCTCATGTCGCCTCCCACGTAACCGATTTGCTTGCTCCATGTTGATCAGTGCGGGCTTGAGTTCAAAAGTCGCATCGCCTAAGTTCACGTTCGGACCCGTAGCGACAAAGTCGGCTGACGGCGACGAGAACTCAGCGATGGTCTTCTGAGCCATGGTGTTGACGGTCGTTAACTCATAAAATTAACCTTCAACTTAGCATGCAAATGGACCTATTCATAAATACTTGATAGATATAGGGTTACCACTGACAGAATTCCACGAGTTTTGGTGAATATCTATTTCTGCAGGGTGACAGCTGAAAACTGTAGGGTTATGAGGGTGCTATGCTAGCCAGAAAACAAAACTTTTTCTACCTCATCGCCCAGGATCTACTGCTAGTTACAGGTTACGGGATTACCACTAGACGCGCAGAGCGCGGAAGACGACTCGATGTAGTCGAACGCGTCGCAAGAAGCAGCCCGTGCGCTTGCGTGGTCGTCCAAGAACTCCTCCCACCACTTGCGGTTCGTGCGGTTCGTCCCGTGCTCCGATGCAGCACCTCCGAGGTGTCACACACGTACGAGGGAGAAGCGATGCGCCTCCGGACCGCTAGGTCCGCGAGGAGCGAAGGCGAGAGCGTGGAGGGCGACGGCGGCTGCAAAGGCGTGGATTATTGTGTGTATTTGGCCACGCCCTCCCCTCTTCTTATATAGGTGTCTCTCATGTGCTTTCCGAATTGGAGACGCATTAGAAACCCTAAGCCTTGTCTAATTCGAGTCCAACTCGAATTATTCTTCCAGGCCTCTTAAGCGTGCGACCCTATGGGTTCACGCACACATAGACATGTGCTGAATACTCCTATTCGCCCAATAGCGACGTGCCTCTAGCAAGGCATGACAACTCCTATGCGTACGCAAATGATCATATCGACGAACCACTACGACCATATACAAGTTACTCCCTTGCCTCATGATATATGGTTCAACTCGTGGGTTAATACTTAACCCAAGCACGGCCATGCATTTGTTGATCCAATCACTTGAGTGATCCAAGATATCTCTCTCATTTTAGAGGGGCAAGTCCCATCTGATTGTCTATGTCTCGCAAAGATGCTTCTCGACAAACCCGAAGACATCCTTTATAACTACCCAAACTTGACGGAGTAGCGTTTGTCGGTCCTAAGCAAGTCGATACACATCTCGAGTACATACAACAATCTCGTGTCGAAGGACATAACATATATGATGTGTATAGAGACAATCTCATGTCGGGTCGGGCCGGCCTACATGTCATACATGTGCCCACATTATTAGTTCGACATCTCCATGTCCATGACTTGTGAAACATAGTCATCAACTAATAATGTGCTAGTCTAATATTCATGTGTGTCCTCACATGAACTCCGACCAGGGACGAATATAGAATAACCATACAAGTAAAAGAGTTCCACAAACAATTCACATAATTGCCAATCAATACAAGTTGTCTTTAATGGATATTCAATGGACATATTTTATATATCATGGATACAAGCGGAATATCATCATCTCTATGATTACCTCTAAGGCATATTCCCAACAAACTTCCCACTTGCACTAGAGTTAATCTCTAATATGTCTAATCCCCATAGACCTCATGTGCGCCTCATGCTTAGGGCGTGGAAGAGCCTTTGTCAACGGATCTGCTACATTCAAATCCGTATGTATTTTGCACATTTTAATTTCACCTTCACCGATGAACCGTCGAATGAGGTGAAATTTCCGCCGTACATGTTTGTTCTTCCGTGATTCCTTGGCTCCTTAGCCCGCGCTATCGCCCCATTATTATCACAATGTAGATTCAATGGGCTAGCCGCATTAGGAAACACACCAAGATCAATGAGGAAACGCCTCATCCAAACACCTTCCTTTGCAGCTTCCGGCCGCAATGTACTCGGCTTCGTTGTAGAATCGACACCGTCTCCCGCTTGGAACTTTTCCAAGCCTTCGCACCACCGTTTACCGTGAACACGAAACCTCGATTGAGATTGTGAATCATCTACATCGCTTGGAAGCTAGCATCGGTAACCATTTACAACGAGCTCTTCCTCACCTCCATAGATCGAAACTCATCCTTAGTTCTTCTCAAGTACTTAAGGATGTTTTTAACCGCCCGGTGACTCTCACCAGGATTGCCTTGGTACCGGCCGCAACACTTAGAGCATATGAGACATCCGGGCGAGTACATATCATGGCATACATGATGGAACCGACGCCGAAGCATATGGAACCTTACTCATGCGTTTGCGCTCTTCATCTCGATGAAGGACATTGCTTGTCGCTAAAGCGCATACCATGTGACATAGGCAAGAACCCTTTCTTGGATTGCTCCATGTTGAACCGTTTCAACACCTTGTCAATATATGTATCTTGGCATAATCCTATTAGCCTTTTCGACCTATCTCTATAGATCTTAATGCCCAAGATGTATGCCGCATCTCCCAAATCCTTCATAGAAAAACTATTATTCAAAAGAAGTCTTTGCTGCATTGCAACATAGGAATGTCATTCCCAATCAATAGTATGTCATCCACATACAAGATTAGAAATACAACAAGGTTCCCACTAGCCTTTTGGTAAACACAAGGCTCTTTCTTCATTCGACGGAAGCCAAACCCTTTGACAACCTCATCAAAACGAATGTTCCAACTCCGAGATGCTTGCTTTAACCCATAAATAGATTTCTTAAGCTTGCATATTTTTCCAAAGATTATTTGGATCAACAAAACCTTCGGGCCGTATCATATACACGTCCTCTTCCAAATTTCCATTTAGAAAGGCTGTTTTAACATCCATCCGCAAATTTCATAATCGAAATAGGCACCTATTGCTAGAATGATCCGGATAGATTTAAGCATCGCTATCGAAGAGAATGTCTCGTCAGTAGTCAATTACTTGAACTTGCCGAAAACCCTTTGTGACAAGTCGAGCTTTATAGACGTGAACATTTCCGTCCATATCTTTCTTCTTTTATAGATCCATTTGCACTCGATGGGTCTAACACCATCGTGCGGGTCAACCAAGTTCCAAACTTGATTATTTCCCATGGAATCTATCTCGGATCTCATGGCACTCGCCATTGCTCGAATCTGAGTCCATCATAGCTTCGCGTATGTTGCGGTTCGTCATCGTCCAACAATAACGGATCCCCACGCAATTGCGAAGTCTTGCCGATCTTCGTGGTTGTGGAGGTGTTTCAGTGGCCACGGCATCTCAACTTGTTCTCTACATTAGCATCACTCGTAGAGTCCTTCTCGATCGGCTCATCTTGAACTTCTTCAAGATACACCTTTTGTCCACTCTTCTCTTTTTGAGAAACTCTTTCTCTAAGAAAACACCGTTTCGAGCAACAAACACTTTGCCCTCGAGCGGTTGTAGAAGTAATATCCTAAAGTTTCCTTTGGATATCCCACGAAAAAAACACTTGTCCGATTTGGGTGTTAGCTTATCCGATATAAGCCGTTTGACATAAACCTCACAACCCCAAATTTTTAGAAAAGACAAACTAGGACTCTTCCCACCCATATCTCATATGGTGTCTTAACTACGGACTTAGATGGTACTCTATTCAATGTGAAAGCGGCCGTTTCTAGAGCATATCCCCAAAACGATAAAGGTAGGTCCGATCGGCTCATCATAGACCGAACCATGTCCAACAAAGTCCGATTACGCCGCTTAGACACGCCATTTCTCCGTATGCCTGTGTGGCGTAAGCTGTGGAACAATTCCGCAACTCTTAAGATGATTGCTAAACTCATGACTCAAATATTCGCCTCCACGATCGATCGCAAGGCCTTAATTTTCTTGCCACGTTGGTTCTCTACTTCATTCTGAAATTCTTTGAACTTTTCAAATGTTTCGGACTTATGCTTCATTAGGTAGACATAGCCATATCTACTAAAGTCATCGGTAAAAGTTATGAAGTATTGAAAACCGCCTCTAGTTCTGCCGTGCTCATTGGTCCACATACATCACTATGTACTAGTTCCAATAAGTCGGACGCTCTCTCGGAAAACCCGAGAAAGGCGCCTTGGTCATCTTGCCTAAAAGGCAAGTCTCACATGTCTCATAAGATTCAAAATCAAACGAAGTTAGAAGTCCATCATCATGGAGCCTCTTCATGCGATTTTCACTTATATGACCCAAACGACAATGCCACATATATGTAGGACTTAACTCATTAAGCCGAGGCCTTTTAGCATTAACATTACGCAGTGTGCATCATCAAGATTTAAAATAAATAATCCATTCACAATGGATACAAGAGCCACAAACATATCATTCTTCGAGATAACACAACCATTGTCTTTACTCGCAAATGAATAACCATCCTTCATCAAACATGAAGGTGACATAATGTTTCGACTTAGACTAGGAACAAAATAACAATTATTCAATTCCATGACAAATCCCGACGGCAGTGAAGTTGCATCGTCCCGACGTTCAACGCAAAGCAACTCTTGCATTGTTGCCCACGTGGAAATCAACCTCTCCTTTCTTCACGCTTCTACTTCTTATCATTCCTTGCATCGTATTGCAAATATGAGCAACCGATCCGGTATCAAATACCCAAGAATTGATATAAGAGTTAGCGAGGAAGATGTCTCGTAACATAAACAACAAGCGTATGAGCTGGAGTACTTTTTACTACCGCCGTCCTTCTCTAAGGACGCCAAGTACAGCTTGCGCTTCTCTTCCGGTGACCATTCTTACCACAATGAAAACATTTAGCATCGGCCGGTGGTCCAAATTTGGGGGCGGGCGGAGCCGGCTTGGAGATCTCATCTTTAGCCTTGCCCTTTTTCTTCCCCCAGCCCCTTCTTTCTCTTAAAGTTAGGCTTGTTCTCGGACTGCCAATACTTGGCCACCGACCTGCTTCTTAATGTCAGCCTCGCTGTTTTCAGCATGCCACACAACTCATTCAAGCCCCTCTCGCCCCATGCATATGGTAGTTCGCAATGAAGTTCCCATAGCTAGGTGGCGTAGATGAGAGAATGAAATCGCAGCCAACTCGGGCCAATTGGGAAGCCTAGCTTCTCCAACCTCGAGTGTAACCAACCATCTTGATTACGTGTGGCCCAACACGCACCCGCTAGCTTGGTCACGAGCCGGATGCATCATCGATGCTCATCCGGTAAGGGGTGTCTAGATATTCCTCCTTTTTCTCACCACCCGAGAACAATTCTCGATTGCGGATCCAATCCGCATAATTTGTTCCATTCAACTTATCTTTCTCAAGAATCGAATGCAAAGTAAATGGTTGCTTAGAAGACGCCATTAATCTACAACATAAGTAATGCAAAATACTAAGACAAAATATCCATGATAGAGTAAATAATATCAAATATGATCTACTCCCACTAAAATCAATATCCCTCGATTGAAACTTAGTGATTCAAGACCCACAACTAGCAAGTCGACTAGTGAGCTTTAGCATCACCGCTAGAAGACATGATAGATCGGTAAGCAACTCTTTGCTAATCATATCGCATATGACTCTTGTTGTTGGATAGCATCTCTATGCTTGGGTTACCAACTTCTCATGCTCCAAGGTCCCTAACCGTTAGGATGACCTTGTTTAAGCAACCAAACCTTCGCAGTAAGTATCCGATACGAACCTGTCTTAGTCAAGTAAAATCGATGGCACCCTAATTTCATAGACCCACCGTCGATTGTACAAGACAATGACAAAGGCAAGGTTTGGGGGAGCACAAACTTAAACATTATCGAGGGATCGTTCTACTTCACTACCGCACGAATGTAGACAAAAACATTATAGCATGTGAAAATAGAACATGGTAAGAACGACATAAACACGATATGGGCTATACCAAATATCAAAACCTCGCAAAATAGAGGTAACCGATTCCGACTACAAAAAGTAAATCGTGAAAACTCTATCTTCCAAGCCGTTTTTAAATCTGGCTCGGGCCAGTTTGGGGTGTATGTAAAATTTTTTCTCTACAACTTTCGTTTAAGAATCGTCTCGATCCGAGTTACGGTTAAAAAGTTACAAATGTTTACGAACAGAACTTTCTCAAGCAACCCGGCGCCGTCCGATCCAATCTGCCACCGCCGCGCATCACATGCGCTCGGCACTTGACCTAGGGTTCAATTCGATCAATCGATTGATCTCTAACTCGTTGTGATTGGATTTACATGTATCACTTAACTCGGATGGCGGAATTCGACCGGTACGAGTAGATCGTTACAAGACCAACGTGGCAAGATCATGAACCAAGATCGAGACTCATCTAAAACCACGCATATCATATATGCGACATCCGTAACCTATAACAACGCGGTATAGAGCTCCGATACCACCGTAGGGTTATGAGGGTGCTATGCTAGCCCAGAAAACAAAACTTTTTCTACCTCATCGCCCGGATCTACTTTGCTAGTTACAAAGTTACGGATTACCACTAGACGCGCGAAGCCGGAAGACGACTCGATGTAGTCGAACGCGTCGCAAAGGTGCCGTGCAGTTGCGTGGTCGTCCAAAGAACTCCTCCCACCACTTGCGGTTCGTGCGGTTCGTCCTCGTGCTCCGGATGCAGCACCTCCGAGGTGTCACACACGTACGAGGGAGAAGCGTGCGCCTCGGACCGCTAGGTCCGCGAGAGGAGCGAAGGCGAGAGCGTGGAGGGCGACGGCGGCCAAAGGCGTGGATTATTGTGTGTATTTGGCCACGCCCTCCCCTCTTCTTATATAGGTGTCTCTCATGTGCTTTCCGAATTGGAGACGCATTAGAAACCCTAAGCCTTGTCTAATTCGAGTCCAACTCGAATTAGGCTTCCAAGCCTCTTAAGCGTGCGACCCTATGGGTTCACGCACACATAGACATGGGCTGAATACTCCTATTCGCCCAATAGCCGACAGCCGGCCTCTAGCAAGGCATGACAACTCCTATGCGTACGCAAATGATCATATCGACGAACCACTACGACCATATACAAGTTACTCCCTTGCCTCATGATATATGGTTCAACTCGTGGGTTAATACTTAACCCAAGCACGGCCATGCATTTGTTGATCCAATCACTTGAGTGATCCAGTGATATCTCTCATTAGAGAGGGGCAAGTCCCATCTTGATTGTCTATGTCTCGCAAAGATGCTTCTCGACAAACCCGAAGACATCCTTTATAACTACCCGGACGGAGTAGCGTTTGTCGGTCCCTAAGCAAGTCGATACACATCTCGAGTACATACAACAATCTCAGTCGAAGGACATAACATATATGATGTGTATAGAGACAATCTCATGTCGGGTCAGTCCACCTACATGTCATACATGTGCCCACATTATTAGTTCGACATCTCCATGTCCATGACTTGTGAAACATAGTCATCAACTAATAATGTGCTAGTCTAATATTCATGTGTGTCCTCACATGAACTCCGACCCGACGAATATAGAATAACCATACAAGTAAAAGAGTTCCACAAACAATTCACATAATTGCCAATCAATACAAGTTGTCTTTAATGGATATTCAATGGACATATTTTATATATCATGGATACAAGCGGAATATCATCATCTCTATGATTACCTCTAGGGCATATTCCCAACGCTCCCACTTGCACTAGAGTTAATCTCTAATATGTCTAATCCCATAGACCTCATGTGCGCCTCATGCTTAGGCCGTGGAAGAGCCTTTGTCAACGGATCTGCTACATTCAAATCCGTATGTATTTTGCACATTTTAATTTCACCTTCACCGATGAACCGTCGAATGAGGTGAAATTTCCGTCGTACATGTTTGTTCTTCGGTGATTCCTTGGCTCCTTAGCCCGCGCTATCGCCCCATTATTATCACCTCAAACCCGGGGCCCACCGCACCGTGGCCGGTCGGCCGACCGGGGAGGAGTCGGCCGACTCCCCATCTCCACCAATCGTGGAGTCTCGCGGATCCTGCCTCCACCGACTTTGAAGATCAATAATTATCGTCCATTTAGGTCGGTTTGATCCGAGGGTCATGGTTAACCCTAGGGGGCTATATAAAGCAGAGCCCTGGCCCCCCGGGTGAAACCCTAATTCATTCTCCAATTCATTCAAGACTTCAATCTAGAGAGAGTTAGATAGAGAAGGGTCCCTCGAATGGATCTATCTCTATAGGGTATTAGTATCAAGAGAGATTCGGAGAGTATAGAGTGGAGGTAGATTTGGAGGAAGCCCGGCTGTCGGTGTCTCCTCTCCAAGTGTACTGCGGATCAAGTCTCGTAACCCGAGGCTTGGTTTCAAAATCATTCGGCCATTCAACTTCTAATACTAGTAAGTTCGTTGTTATTATTGTTCTTTGGTTTACAAGTTTACTTTATTTCCGCGTTGGGAATAGAGTAATCGTTCTTTAGCATAAGCGTGGTGCTTAGGCTAGGTTCACTTGTAGATGCTCCCTATTCGGCGAGTAACCGTGGTAGTAGTGAGGGAAGTGACAATCCCTTTATTACCTTTGTAATCCACTTCCCGTTGGTAGGTAAGGTAGGTCCTTTGTGCCCGGTTTAGCATCCTTTGTGGTGTCTATTCCTCGGTACCCCCTTAGAACAATAGTCTCAAAGCTTGCCATAGGTTAGAAGAAGACCGACGAAGGAGTTCTCTCTATATCGCTTAATTCTCACTTGACTAGCAGCCCAGGGGTAGTAGTAAAGATCGGGTTAGTCTATTGCACGTTTTTCTCTTAGCGGATAAAAACAAATACGATACTCGATTTATCTCCCGGTGAAGTGCTCACCGATATCCGTGCGCTTGCGGATTATTTCTCTTTGATTCTTTCGTGTGCGTATCTAGTGTCAACAAGCATTTCGCGCCGTTGCCGGGAGAAAGACGGTCTCGCTAGATAACCTAAATCTTGCTCTACCTTGTACCTATACTTTTATCTTTTTCTTTCACTTTACTTTTCTCAGTACATTTTATCTTTTTCTATCCTTATGGATAATTCAAATTCCATTCCTATCTTTCAATTTTCTGCACCCACGGAGACCAGCCTAGTGCCACATGAGTCATCACAACATCTAGCTATAGGCTGAGTCCGCGGTTGATTGCATTGGTCCAAAGCCTATCCTTTTCAGGAGGAGACGAAAACCCTTACCTTCACATTAGAGACTTTGAGCAAACATGTGACTGTCTTCGCATAGAGGGCATGTCCGACAAAACCCTCCGTTGGAAGCTATTTCCTTTCTCGTTAAAGGGAAAAGCTAGACAGTGGTATGATAAAGCCGTAGGTAAGCAACAAGGAGATTGGGGGTCCTTATGCTCCAACTTTGCCTAGATTTCTATCCCATCTCCCAAATCGTCGACCTTAGAGTCAAGGTTCGACTATTAAGCAAGAACCCGAAGAATCTTTGGCCTCATCCCGGAATCGTTTTACTACACTTTTAGCATCGGGCCCGGACCTTAGTCTACCGAGATCCCATTCTTTTACAACACTTTTATAAAGGTCTCGAGTAGAGACAGTAGAAAATTGCTCGACACAACTTCAGGAGGATCATTCTTGCATATCTCTGCTGAGAAAGCAAGATCAATCCTAGACCAAATCCTATCCAAAGTGAATTAGACTACCTCCTAGAAGTAGAACCTCAAGTAGCCGAAGACAACCCTTTGCCGATACACCATCCACCTCAACTAACCCATGTCTTGAGCAAGACAAGGAAGACATTCCACTTCCCGATTTTATGCTAGATATTGAACCCGATCTGTTCTCCGATTTTGGAAACATCTTCAACTATCACAAGGTGAAGAAGCCACAAGGCAAATATCACCCAATAAAGCCATGCAATATTGATGAGGATATTCCAACGGAAAGACCTCGGAGAGTTAGTGTCCGTCATGAGCAATGAGTGGTTAGAAGAGTCGAGCTTTCCTCCGAAATAATTCGTTTGGATTCATCTTCTCTTCCCATTCATTGCATGATTAACAATGATCGCATAGACGCTCTCTACAATCCAGTTGTGGGTATAAATATCATGTCTACCACACTAGCAAAATATTTGCAAAGAAACATGACATTGACCCCAACAAGGAAGTTCATAAGAAATCTTTCAAGACAAATTCTTCCTTGTTTAGGAATCCTACATGTCCTACCACTCCGAGTAGAAGGAACCCCGTTTACTTAAGCTTTTATGTCTTTGACATAGGGGATTTCCACCCGTTGATAGGACAACCATTTAGAAGACTTCTTTATGAAGGACAAACTGGGAAACTAAACATTTGTTTAGGCAAGAAACTCCAGTTTGCAATGTCCATTTCACACTCTTTAAATACTATGACCGAGCCCCATCCACATTATGATCCGTTGGAGGAATTTAGAGCACCTCTCTAGAATTCCTAGTAAAACCAGAATTAGAAGATGAAGCTAGATTCTTCATAGAAGAAGAAGTCGACCCTTCGAGAACGAACCATTAGATGAGTTTACCCTACCACCTAGGCCTCCTATTGAGTTCAAACCTTTACTAGCCGGTCTTAGATATGCCTTTCTAGGAAATGATCCAGACACTCCCCGTCATCATAAGTGACACTCTCACTTTCAGAGCAACTTTTCGCTTAATGGTCATGTCCTAGAAAAACATAAAAGCTTTTGGCTACTCACCCAGACCTCAAAGGAATTAGTCCCGCCCGTGTACCCATCGCATTGCCATAGATCCCGATATTCCACCATCTAGAGAACCCCAACGTAGGCTCAATAATGCGATGAGGGAAGTTGTTAAGAAAGAAGTTTTAAAACTGTTGCACACTGGGATTATTTACCCCGTGCCACACAATGAGTGGGTCAGCCCTGTCCAAGTTGTGCCTAAAAAGGGAGGCATGACTGTTGTCCAAAATGAGAAGAATGAGTTAATCCCACAAAGAACCGTCACAGGATGGCGAATGTGCATAGATTATAGAAAGCTTAATAAGGCAACAAGAAAAGATCACTTTCCTTTGCCTTTCATTGATGAGATGCTTGAGCGATTAGCCAACCATTCTTACTTTTGCTTCCTTGATGGATATTCTGGATATCATCAAATCCCTATCCATCCTAATGATCAAAACAAAACAACCTTTACATGCCCTTATGGAACCTTTGCTTATCGTAGGATGTCTTTTGGGTTATGTAATGCACCAACTTCTTTTCAAAGATGTATGATGTCTATATTTTCCGATATGATTGAAAAGATTATGGAAGTTTTCATGGATGATTTTTCTCGTTTATGGAAAAACTTTTGATGAGTGCCTTGAAAACATAGATCGAGTATTACAAAGATGTGAGAAAAACACTTAGTCCTTAATTGGGAAAAGTGTCATTTCATGGTTAGGGAAGGAATAGTGCTAGGACACTTAGTGTCCGAAAGAGGCATCGAGGTAGATAGAGCCAAAATAGAAGTTATTGAACAACCGCCTCCTCCTATCAATGTGAAAGGAATTAGAAGTTTCCTTGGTCATGCCGGTTTTTATCGAAGATTCATAAAAGATTTCTCTTACATCGCTAGACCTCTTACCCGCTTATTGGCTAAGGATGTTCCTTTGACTTTGATGATGCCCGTTTACAATCATTTGAGATCCTTAAGAAAGCGCTCATCTCGCTCCAATCATTCAACCCCCGATTGGACTCTACCTTTTGAAATTATGTGTGATGCAAGTGACTACGCTGTAGGAGCAAGTGTTAGGACAGACTAAGGATAAGAAGCATCATGCAATAGCTTACACTAGCAAAACTTTGACTGGACCTCGCCTAATTATGCTACCACTGAAAAAAGAGCTCCTAGCCGTCGTCTTTGCTATTGATAAGTTTAGATCCTACTTAGTGGGTGCCAAAGTAATTGTTTACACTAATCATGCCGCTTTAAAATATTTGCTCACTAAGAAAGATGCTAAACCTCGTTTGATAAGATGGATTTTATTACTCCAAGAATTTGACTTAGAAATAAAAGATAAAAAGGGAGTAGAAAACTCGTTGCCGATCACTTGTCTAGAATGCGCTTTGAGAACCCACAGAACTACCCATCGACGACGCACCGGGACGACATGCTCTACGGAATCAACGATCCGACCCCCGGTATGCAGATATTGTTAATTTTATGGTTACAAAAGTTACGTACCACCAGGAGGCAACAAAAGGAAACTTATCCAGGAGAGTCGTACTCACATATGGGATGAGCCCTACCTCTTCCGAGTGTGCTCGATGGCCTCGCTCAAGATGTGTGCCCACCGAAGAAGGAATCAAAATCATTGAACGATGCCACTCATCACCATATGGAGGCCATTATGGGGTGTTCCGTACATGCAAAGATTTGGCAATGCGGATTTTTCTCGGCCAACAATGTATGAAGACACAAAAGATTTCATCCGGAGATGCGGTCCTTGTCAAAGACATGGCAACATTAACTCAAGAGATGCCATGCCACTTATCAACAACCTTCGATCGAGCTCTTTGATGTTTGGGGAGTTGATTTCATGGGACCATTTCCACCGTCGAAGAAATGTGAATACATCCTCGTAGCAAAGGACTATGTGTCCAAATGGGTCGAAGCTCGCCATGCAAAAAGGCGATAGCTCAAGCTCCAAAAAGATGTTCGAAGAAATAATATTCCCAAGATTTGGAGTCCCAAGGATAGTCATAAGTGATGGAGGATCACATTTCATCGACAAGCATTTCGAGCAATACTTATTGAAGCATGGAGTACGCCATAATGTTGCTACTCCGTATCATCCTCGTACAAGTGGCCAAGCGAGACATCAAATAAGCAAATCAAGAATATTCTTCGTAAGACAAGAATGAAATGGGAACCGCATGGAAGGACAAGCTTCCCGATGCACTATGGGCATATCGAACAGCATACAAGACACCTATTGGGATGTCACCATATCAACTAGTCTATGGAAAGACCTCGCCACTTACCAAAGAGCCGAATTCAAAGCTCACTGGCCATCAAGAAATGGAATATGGACCTAGAAGCAGCAGGAGAGAAGAGGAGGATGCAAATCTCTGAGTTAGAAGAATGGAGAGAGAAAGCCTATCACAACGCCAAGATATACAAAGAAAGAGTGAAAAGATGGCATGACAAGAGAATTAAGATCAAGGAGTTCACACCCGGAGACAAGGTATTACTTTTTAATTCCAGGGTCAAACTCTTCTGGCAAGGAAAGCTTCGAAGCAAATGGGAAGGACCGTTCAAGTAGTGAGCTCATCATCGCATGGAGCCGTTACGCTTCGCAACAACGAAGGTACGATATTCAAGGTAAATGGTCAACGCCTTAAAATATTTTTTAGAGCCCGTTGAGGAAATAGGTGAAATAGATGAATTAAACTTCTTTCTCAATTAGGTAGTTGGGCCCGACCTTTTACTTTTCGTTTTTCGGGTCCAGGTATTTTTCCGAACGACAAAAATATGATAATTAGGTTGCGAAAAGCCCCGCGGGGGTCCACCGCGTCGCCGGCCGACCCATAGGGAGTCGGCCGACTCATGGACTCCCCATTCGCCGCGGCTTTTGCACTCGTGATCCTTCCATACTCTTCCTTCAGAATTTTTGCCGATTAGGGTTTTTGAGATCACGTTGACGCTTATTCCTTCGAGATTCCCTTTAGATGCCTCTCCATCCCCCCTATATAAAGAAGCCCACCTCAAGCCAACCTCATTCCATCTAAAGCCTCCTCCTCCTACCATCAAGCTTGCTACGCAGCAATGGCGAAGTCGAGCCGCAGAATTTAGATAGGAGATTGATCCGCTTCTGGATTGATCTCAACACCATCCCAAGAGAAGAGCCCGAGAGCAAGGCCATCGTTCTTGCTAAGCCCAAACCCCTAGCCTCTATTCCTCCAAAACCTCAAGCTTACTGACCATAGCTACTTCGCCCAACCATTCATCGCCGCACCCAAGCCTTTGCTCCTAGATGGACCTCCACCAAAGGGTCCTATTGTGAAGCTCCCAGAAGGCACCAAAATCCTCCCTCCTAAGCATAATGAGATGCTTATGGGAGTGAAGACCAACAAGCAAGGGGAGATCGTCTGTGCTAAGTATAGCACTGGAGAGCGCTCGTATTTCGAGGGAGTTCGTGCTCACCCGAGCAAAGTGAAGTTCGTCCCTCCGAAGGAAGCCCCAAAGCAGCTCGCCGCCTCGAAGCTCCAAGGAAGCGTCGCAAGACCGTTGCATACTTAGAGAAGAAGTTAGAAACTCAGCGCGACGTTATAGCATCTCTGCGAAACGCCCAACATGTCCAGAGCAGTAGCATTGTCACTCTCATAGATAGACTTCGTGCGCAAGAGAAGAGGACGGATAAGTTAGAAATGAGGTTAGACGCTCTAGAGAAGCGAGTTGATTAGATAAGATTTATCTTAGCATCAGAAAGGCCTAGTGTGTTTAGATTAAAAGTTTTAGTTTGCAAAAGTGCTTAGTTAAAGTTTCGATCTTAGTTCTTTTCAATACTTGTAATCCAGGCCCTAATGAAGATGAAATAAAGTTTCTAGTTATATTTATTATTGCATATGTGTTGCCTCTTTTGTCTCCACCTTGTTGTGAATGAAGATAGCAGGAATCTAGTGTGGGGGAGGCAACCGACGACGAAACTAACGGATATCGCGAACCAAGAAAATATTTGAGAACATACGACATAAAGATCACTCACGACGAAGCGGACCCCCCGAGGGCCACTGCGAGTCGGCCGCCCCACATCCGGGGTCGCCCATGGGCCGGGCCCATTTGGCTCCAACTTTTCGTCCACTAGGCCAGTTTGCTTCCCTACATTCCAAATTTTATACCGATCACGTTTTTCCGATTCGTTTGGGGAACACTTTGAATTAAATCACATGCTATATATATTGAGAAGGTAGATTATTTTAATCATGACCCCAAGATAGACTCACACCATGATAATTCCCGGGAATCCCCATTGCCATTGGGAACGTTATTTTATAGGGACCCCATTTTACTTAAGTTGTTGAGGACAAGGATATAGCATGGACTATGAGAACTCGATTTCTTTATATCTAGTTGCTTGGAGAATTTCTTTTCGAAAATCTTAAAATTTTTAGCTATACTTCTCCTCTGGTTATAAATGCCTATAGAGCCTCGTCGACAAAATTCGAAAGACCAAGACATAAGCTTTTATTTGTGTTGAGAATAGTCTTGGCGGTATTAGAGCCTTAGAGAAGGGTCTCTTACTCATATGATCAAGTGCACTTACACCCACATATATATCTCGCTGCTCCTACACTCGGGGTACGCAAAAACATGCTTTCCGCCATTCATCCATCTCCTACACTCGGGAGAAGGATACATACACTTTCTAGGATTTCTATATGCTCCAAGAATTGTTATCATCATCCAAATTTGAAAGAAGATTATTATTGTCATCATCATCATCATGTTCAAGAAAGCTATTGTGTCCAAGATCGAGACATGGGCTATGCAAAAATAGTTGTTAAAAAAAAAGAAGAAAGAAGAAGAAAGAAAAGAAAAGAGATAGCCCATGAGCTCCAAAGTATTGTGATCCCAAGAAAAGGAAAGTTCAAAGAAGCTCAAAGAGCTATTCAAGAGAAGATCAGCAAAGCAATGTTCAAGAGAGGGAAGGAGCATTATTATCAATTTAGCCACCAAATATTCCACACACTTGCACACACTTGATCTAGAGTAAGGTCCCCCTCTTCTTGGTTCCCGTTTTTGACTAATCAATATGCACAGGTAAAAATGCTATTCCTTGACATACCTTAAAACTCAACATAAGCCTATATAGAATAGGAGGCATACCCTTTCACATGCCTCAAGTGAGTTCCAAAAATATTACATACATTGAGAGATTTGAGTGCTCTATACATAATGGTGAGTTCTACAAATACCACATACAAAGAGTGATTCGAGTGTGCTACATGATGGAGAAGGGTAAGCTAAGTTTTCTGTGCAAAAATGTTATAAAAACTCCAAGTGACAGGATTGATAGAAGAAGGATCTCTACTTCACGCTGTTCCATCTTTCAACTTCCCAAAGTTCAATGGTAGACACTTTGAATCCCGCAGTACAGGTATGATCAGGGATAATCTAATGTTGATGTCTTAGTTTGAGGCTATGCTTAAAGTAATCCATCGTTTTCCTCGAGACGAGTAAAAGACAAGTGTGGGGAGTTTGTTGACGGTCGTTAACTCATAAAATTAACCGTCAACTTAGCATGCAAATGGACCTATAGATATAGGGTTACCACCGACGTAATTCCACGAGTTTTGGTGAATATCTATTTCTCAGGGTGACAAACTGAAAACTACCCAAGATGGCCCACATGTCGGGTTTACATAGAGAGAAAGACCGAACGGGTGAAAAAGTATAATCTAGAAGACTCCGAAGGCATCACCCGAAACCCGGGCCCACCCGCACCGTGGCCGCCGGCCGACCGGAGGGAGTCGGCCGACTCGTCCATTTAGGTCGGTTTGATCCGAGGGCTGTGGTTAATCCTAGGGGGCTATATAAGCGTAGCCCCCGGCCCCCGGGTGAAACCCTAATTCATTCTCCAATTCATTCAAGACTTCAATCTAGAGAGAGAGTTAGATAGAGAAGGGTCCCTCGAATGGATCTATCTCTATAGGGTATTAGTATCAAGAGAGATTGAGAGAGTATAGAGTGGAGGTAGATTTGGAGGAAGCCCGGCTGTCTGTGTCTCCTCTCCAAAAGTACTGCGGGATCAAGTCTCCTAACCCGAGGCTTGGTTTCGTAATCATTCGGCAATTCAACTTCTAATACTAGTAAGTTCGTTGTTATTATTGTTCTTTGGTTTACAAGTTTACTTTATTTCGCTTCGTTGGGAATAGAGTAATCGTTCTTTAGCATAAGCGTGGTGCTTAGTCTAGGTTCACTTGTAGATGCTCCCTATTCGGCCGGAACCGTGGTAGTAGTGAGGGAAGTGACAATCCCTTTATTACCTTTGTAATCCACTTCCCGTTGGTACGTAAGGTAGGTCCTTTGTGCCCGGTTTAGCATCCTTTGTGGTGTCTATTCCTCAGGTACCCCCTTAGAACAATAGTCTCAAAGCTTGCCATAGGTTAGAAGAAGACTGACGAAGGAGTTCTCTCTATATCGCTTAATTCTCACTTGACTAGCAGCCCAGGGGTAGTAGTAAAGATCGGGTTAGTCTATTGCACGTTTTCTCTTAGCGGATAAAAACAAATACGATACTCAGGATTTATCTCCCGGGTGAAGTGCTCACCGATATCCGTGCGCTTGCGGATTATTTCTCTTTGATTCTTTCGTGTGCGTATCTAGTGTCAACACATGGCTGCCTCAACAACTGGTGCGAGACTTCCTTCCACGAACGGCTCAGGTTCTGAGATGATTCTCTAAGGAGGGACTAGACGACATCTAATTCTCCTCACCAATTGCTCAGGATCTTCAACGAAGTTTGACGGCAATTGGAAACCGCTCATGCACTATCTCAAATGATAACAAGAAAAACAAGACAAGTGAAGGGCAAGCCCCCTAACACTACTGAATACTTAGATTAAGCGTAGACCACGGATTCCAATTTACTAGAAATTCTTAATACGGCGGTTCCCCGGCAACGGCGCCAGAAATGCTTGTTGGCAGATCTTAGCGCAATCACTAGAACTCGATAAAGATACTAGTTCCCCGGCAACGGCATCAGAAATGCCTAGCGACACTTCTTAGCGTATACCAACTAGAGTAAAGGTGAACACGACTGGCGTCTAGTAGCTAAGCCTACTGCAAACCCGAACTACCACCAGAGATAGGGTGTCACAATTCCTCTTCCGGCAATAGCCTAAGAATGCTAAGCTAAGCTAGATCCTAGTGACAACGTAAGACTGACCAAGGGTAACTTTGCAAGCGCACAGGTACCGCTGTAGCACTTCAACCGGGTGAGTATTCCGGTGTCAAATTTGTAGTTCGCTCACGGGAAGCGGATTAAGACTCTCTAGCAAATGGGTGATGGAAACCCGTGGTGGTTCTACTCAATCTAAGCTATTAATATTGATAATGAGGGTAAGTGTTGATATGAGTAATAAACTAAAGGTAACTAGTAGGTAGCTAGCTAGGTGGGAGGACAACGAGTGAGTAAGGACTCCTATGTGTCTAACTATACTCCTGTGTTCTAATCTAACTAGTGTAACGACTTAACTAAACTAATGCCTAGACAATCTATGTGATAGGGGAAGCCGGCTGACAAACAGGAGGGTTCATCCCCTGTTCCAGTGGACCTTTGACTTTAATGGGCGCCCTACAGCCTAACCCTGACGCAAATAGAGCCAACTGGGGACTGCGTTCTGTCACAACCGCCCCCGCTAATATACGTCGGAAAGTGAAAGGATATACCGATCAACGATAGGGTGCATCCACTATTAAGCACTAGCCTAAGCACCTCGCCTAATCTAGTCTTAAGACTCCGGCTACCATGTAAGTAACCTCGGCCCCAGTTGGTAGTGAAACACACACAAAGGATCTAGACACTAAACTAGTTCAGACTCTACACTAATCAGACTAAGACACAACACTACTACACTAGTATAGCAGTGCACTAAGTAAATACTGAAAGTAAAGTACTCAAAATAAAGACTTAATAAAGTAAAGAAAGACTATATTAATATAAGAAAAGTACTTTGAAAGTAAAGGTACAAGAGCTATACCAGATTCTCCAGAAGACGACTCCAGAGACCCGAGCTTCGCTCGACTCGACTCTAACTCCCACTCCAGACTAGACTACACTACTCTTGATCTCCCAAGAGAGCTTGAGCTTGAGAACACTATTGTGAACTACTTGGGGACACTTTACAATGAGGGACTAGGGGGGTATTTATAGTGGAGGTGGAGTAGGGGTAACTCCATCGCCACGTCAGCGATCCGTGTGCTCTCCGCCATGCGCCGTTGGATCAAACCGACCTTCCCACCGACTTGAATGGACGATGCTCGGTGTAGGACACGTGGGAGTCATGCAGGTGTTTAGCCGGAAAAATCACTAAGGGTGGATCGTACTTAGTACTAAATAAGCGCAGGCGTGCCAGTATACATCTGTATACAAAATAAATGTAAATGTGCAATAAAACACAAGAACACAAAAATTCAGGGAAATATCACTTTATTCATTCTTTGGAGAATTACAAAGTATAATTTCCCACTTTTACATATTTGCGCCGAGCTCCATCTGACAGTCAGAGGATTGCGTGTTTCTGGTTCCCGGGGCCTCTAAAGGCCGCCAGTTAATTACATCTGCGGCTTTGGGCCGCAGAATACCTCCGATTAAGCTATGCCGATGGTCGTATTGTCATCTCCAAATATATAAAGAGTTGTCTCCAAGTATATGCATAAGCACAAAATGAAAATGGTGGTACTAGAGCCTCGTCAGTCTCTAGCAAAAAGGGTATCCGGCCTCGTCATGCGGAGCCCATAGTGAAGTCGAGAGTGTTCGGCCTCGTCGGTCGCGAACAAATAATCCCTGCCTCGTCGGTTGCGGAAAAGACGTCGCAACCTCGTTGGTGAGAGGAAGAAGAATGACTTCATATGGATCACCGGCCTTGATGGTGCGGAAAATGGTAGGTGAATGTGAGACGTGCTCATGTAATACTTAGGAGATTTCTGCTTGTGAAAACTTCGAGATGCGTATAGCTTTGAGACGCATATACTCGGCGTCGATGTAGACATTTGATAAAAGTTGATAACGAGTAGATAGAGCCCACGTGGGTCGTGCATTGCGCCACGATGCCAATCGACCGTGCATTGCGCCACGGTTTTAATCGTTCGGCCGTGCGTTGCGCCCCGGCATATATGTCTGACCATGCATTGCGCCATGGTTATAATGGTTGGGTCGTGCATTGCGCCACGACACTTCACATATATTTTAGAAGGGGTGGAGCATGAATGAATAGAGAAGCAAGCGATGACTTTGATTTACAGCCCGATTGAACTTTAATATTCTTGCTTCGATTTTCTTGTTTTGCTTTCATCTTGCATTAACACTCACGATAATGACGTGAAGGTCTTGCATATATGCTGAATGACAGGCCGTCAGAAGTAACTGCTCGATGGGCCAGAAATACGTATTGATACTAGCCCACACATGATGACGCCATGTCCAGCGACCAGCAGCATGCTTGGAAGATGTATGTCGTCGTCAAGTTGCCGGACCATGTGCATGGTCACCGTCGTCAACCCACCGGGCCGGCGTAGGATCGCTAGTCGCCCGCTTGCCGTTGCTAGTGCATGATGGAGGGCTGCTGCAAATCATCGTTTACGCCTTGCTTATCTATCACAAAACTGCTCTGCCTCCTTGCCGGGCCGCTGCTGAGCACGCTGAGCGTTGGGGCTGAATCTCTTGCTGTGATGCATCTTGCTTATTGGCACGCTGATCTTGTTGCTCGCCGCTGTGTTGATCTTGCTAGAACGTCGTCGCCATCGTGCTGCTCTCATCGGAACGTTGCCACCGCCGTGCCATGGATGGCCATCTCCTCTGCTGCTGTGCTGATTCGTTGCTCCGGGCCGTCGTCGTCGCCGTGCCGCAGATTGCCATGATAACCATCTAATCTACAGCTATGCAAGAGAAAGATAAGATGTAAACTAACATATATACAAGATCTCACCATATGCATGAGCAGCCATTGATGTCGAGGTCGCCGAAGTGGTCGACGACGTGCGGTGGTGATGAGGTTCACGATGACGACGGAGAGGTGGAGAGCTTGACGGCTGGTTCTCCGGCGTCGAGGTGGACGTGGCTAGCAGAGCCTGGCGGCGTGCGGCGCTGCTATGCGTGGCGTGCGTGAGGTGCAGGGCGAGCGCATGCAAAGGCAGGCGAATGAACGTGAATGAATCCCCTTATGGCTTGGAATGGCCAGCTATATATAGGGCCAGGCATCAACCTCTTGGCCAAGCAAACCACATCACGAATGATCTTAACAAACGGCATATCCTCCCGCGTATACATGTATATCCGGCCAGATATGATTCAATATTGTTAGCCCAAAGTGTTTTGAATGTTTACGTATCCTTTTCCATGCAAGAAACGTAACACATATGAATGGCTCCAGATAGATATACGTATCCCTCCAACCACCGTACTGCTCCGGGATTTCTCTAAAGAGATACGCACATATCTTCTCCCTCAAACAAGATATATATTATGCGTATATAATACCAAAATCCAATTCCAAAGCTTCTAGAATATTCCACGGCTAGCAAGACGTTTAACCATGATGGCTATACGTGCATATTAGTGATGGGCCATGTATGTATTTCATTTAGCCCATAGGATATATATATCTGCAAAGTATTTTGTTTAATTGCCCATATGCGTGTATACACCAAATCAACGTGGGCAATAGTAGCCATTTTACATGGGCTTTCAATATATTAAAAAGCCACATATAAATATTTACGTATCCGGCTTGCTTAAAATAACTTAATTCTCTTTAATTAATATGACAAGTATTGTGCCAAAATTTCATCTTACAAATGCCCCCACCAAGTAGAGTTCATATGAGGAACAAGTATGGACTCGACTTGGTGTCCCATACTGATACAACTTCTTGTTAGTCCAATATGAACAGTCTTGGCCCAAAATGATTTGGAGTCTGATATTGTTGATCCTTCAATGCGGAGTATGTTCAGATATTTCAAGCTGGACGTGCAAAGTCTGCAGGGCATGCTTAAGGTGAAGAAGCTTGACGAGCCTGCCCTTATCAAATACATCAATGATGTCCTCAGCCAATGGACAGGGTTGTTCTTTGATGGCGAGTCAGTTAAACTAGCCGGAGGCCTGAAGCAGTTCATGGAGGCACTGGAGAAACTCGTGGGGCTTTTAGGCACATGTGGAGCCACCACGACCTCAGTAGCCAAAGACTATGCTCAGGAGTTGAGTCAAAAGGCTAGAAAGAAACACCTTCATCTCTAAAGAAGCTGAGTCTTCTTGATACCGAGGATTTAATCCATACTATAGAGCAGTATGACAAGTAGGTTCAAGAGGTCCAGGCCCTTATTACAGTGGAAGAGAAACACCGTGCAGAGAAATCAGTGGAGCTGGAAGAAGCCAATGAATTCCTTGGCTTAGTCTCTGCAGCGCAAGATATTATTACTGATTCATCTACTCAGGTGAAACAGCGGATCCCGTTATGTTCGAGGTTCGGGCGATGAAGAGAAGCAGTCCCTGATAAAGTTTCTTCGGTCTTCTTCTTGAAGACTCGTCGTGTCTTAGATATGTGTTACGGAGGCACAATCGGCGCCGAGCGTCGTTGAATAAATCCTTGCCATTAGTGTTGGCAAGGCTTGTTAAATCGTCATGGTGCAGTCGGCACCAAGTGTCGTGGTAGGCCTTATGCCCCCAGCGTCTTCGAATAAATCCTTGCCCCCAGTGTCGGCAAGACTTTAAATTGTCATGGTGCAGTTGGCACCAAGTGTCCTGGTAGGCCTTATGCCCCCAGCGTCCAGTATTCTTGTAAGTCCTTGAGTCATCGTCAATGTGGAACGTCCTTGAGCCTTTTATGCCACATTATATATGCATTTATTTACTGCCTTTATATATTTTTTATAACTGTGTACGTGATGGAATACGGCTCCAACGAATAAAAGGTGATCATTATCTATCGGGCCTGATAACATTGGCCTCAACATGCGATGGATTCAGATTCTGTAGGCTTCGACATAATAATAACTCCAACATACTCCAATGTATATATATCGTATACACGGGACTTTGAAATTCTCCTTCACATGACCAAATATTATAATATTCCATATGCTCGACATGGGCGATATAATAATATTACCCACACAAAGATATGAAAACACGAGGCGAAAGACCATACCCTTATAGTAGACTAAATTGCATATGGCGGAAGTCCATACCATTTGCAATTAACTCAGGTGAGGCTACGACCGCCTCAGGCGAAAGCACCGTTTAGGATTGCTTATTCGGCGAAAGACCATACAGTAGGTGATTCTTGTAACCTGTTTTGTGACGCAAGTCCATATCACAATAGAAATCACAAGACATTTAGGTGAAGATCATAGCGAGAGTCCATGCTTATGATCAAGCACACATCAGATGTGTTGCGGCCCTTATGCTGCACGGCGCCAGCCAACACTAGTCTGTTAGCTTGTTCCATGGCGAAGGTACATACCACTTCACAAGGAGAATTTATGTGGCGAAAGTACATGCCACTTCTCAAGGAGAGCTTTATTAATTCCACTATTGAGGCCGTTTAACAACTATGGCACCAGCCAATAGAATTTTATGTGGCGAAAGTACATGCCAGTTCTCCAAGAGAGTTTTATCAATCCTATTGCGGTCATTTAACAACTACGACGCCAGCCAATAAAATTGAAGGGTTTCACAGATCCGCAGGAACTGCTATGGTATGCTTCTCTGCTCCCATAGAGTAGGCAATCCTTTTAGTCTTTAAGACAAAGTAAGCTGGATAATGATTGATCAGGTGTTACATCGGGGGGGATTTTTTTTTTTAAAAAAAATGTCGGCTTCCCTTTGATCAATAAGCTATGTGGCAACCGCTAACAAGTTTGCGAGAGAGCTCAATCTCTGGGATATCTTGCCTTGCCGTCAGTGTTCGTGTATTAAGGATAACATGAAGTGGACGTTCCCGAAGCAATAAAAAATTCTTCAAACCGTCACATCAGCTAGACTAAGCTGCTAACCCCGTACTCCTCAAGAGACATTAGGTGTAGCTGCGCTGGGATTGTTTTATGGGTGTATAAGGCTCAGGATATGCCTCACTTTTTTGCCAGGGTGGTGGAAGGTAGTCACTCTCCGGTGCGGCCGGGGCGTTCCCTTGATTGACTTGAACTTGATTCACAGCTTTTGCTGTGTTGTAAACTTGGTTGAACTTGATTCACAGCTTTTGCTGCATTGTATACTTTGACTTGTCCATTGATTTGCTTGGACATCTTGACTTGACTTGACTTTGGAATTTCGAGACTTGCTTGGAGATCTTCAAGACCTTCGAGATCCCACCTTCCACACTTTGTGAAACTAAACCTCGCGGGCATCATTTTTTTTTACGTCCCTTGTTCAAATGTTTTGGTGGCAAGAAGCTACACACTACACCACAACTTGCGTTGGGCGCAGGTAGCCCTCTCATGCTCTTTTTCCTATAGTTTTCCCATATGTGGATGTCTCCGCCGGAGTAGCAAGAGGTGGTACGGGGTATACAATCTTAGACAACTTCGATCGGGTTGAATCAATCTCCACCGTTCGGTCCCACACACATAGCATGTCCCTTATGTGCATTGTGTTTGTTGAATCCCGTTGATGAGCTCTCAAGCAGCCAAGTTTTAAGTCACCAGCTTACGATGTTTGAGGGAAGCCTTTTGATATGGGATGTTTTGACATCCCTTGTTTTTTTGTTTTTTTAAAGAAAGAAAAAACACTAGGACATCATATTCCCGCCTTTCATTTGTTTTAACAAAGGAGGATTACAATGTTCCTAGTACCGTAACCATTTTTTTTCTTTTTTTTAAATAAAATTTTTTTTTAAGGTACCGGCCATTGATAGGAGGCATTGGCCGGTTTCCATCCCGATCAATCGCTTGGTAGGCACCGCCATCATAGACTTGCTCTACGATATAGGGCCCTTCCCACTTTGGGTCGAACTTTCCTTTGCTTTTGGTCATGATGATAGGTCGTTGGAGCACTAGCACCAGGTCTCCCTTTTGAAGACTCTTGGTTTGACGAGCTTGTCGTACGCTCAAGACATGTTGTGGCGATAAAACTCGAGGTTTTGTAGCGCGCTTAAGCGACGTTCCTCTAGTGCATCTAGCTCCCGGAAGTGAAGCCGATTTGTTCATCTTGCGTGAGCTCATCATGGATGGCAACTCATAATGCAGAAGCTCCACCTCGAGTGGCAACACAGCCTCGTGCCATATACCAAGGAGTAAGGAGTTGATTGGGTGGGCGTTCGAATTGTGACACGATATGCCCACAATGCTTCGAACAAGCGATCATGCCAATCTCGCTTGTGTTTTGCAACTGTTTTCTTCAAGATCCCACCAAGCGTTTTGTTAAAGGCCTCTGCCAGGCCATTGGCTTGTGGGTAATATCCTGTGGAGCAATTCCAATCGATCTTGTATTTGCTCGCAAATCTTGCCATTTTGGTGGACGTGAAGGCTTTTCCATTATCGAAGTTATTCGGCGAGGTACGCTGAAACGATAAATAATGTGACGCTCAAGGAAGTTGATGACATTCTCGGACTTAACCTCCCTTAGCGGACCGCTTCAGCCCATCTTGAGAAATAATCGGTGGCCGCTAAAATAAAGCGATGGCCTCGTGAGGATGGTGGCTCGATCATGCCAATCACATCGATTCCCTGTGCATCGAAGGGCCATGGCGGTATTGTAGGATGAAGAGGGACCGGGGTTGATGCTTGAAATCCCCATGTATTTGACATGATCACGGCAGATCGTGCTATGTTAATGCAATCAAGCATCATTCCCGGCCAGTAGAGTCCCATGAGTTTGATACTTTGTGATTCATTTTTGGCCCGCTTTGATGCCCACCACATACTCCGGAATGGACTTCTTTAAGAGCTTTGTCACCTCTTTCTCGAGAGAGACATCGGAGGGGCAATTCATGGCCATAAGAACGTCGATACAACACTCTAGCTTTGAATATATATGATGGAATCCTTCGTTGGAATTGGCGTCATTCGACATGGTCATTTGGAAATGTCCCATGTTTAAAATAATCCAAGAATGGTTTACGCCAGCCTTGATCATGAAGCTTTGTAGTTATAGTGTTTACTTCACTTCGGGATTAAATCAAGTACGGGCCGGAAGGAGCCACCTTTCTTCTACCTTTATTTCGCTCCCCATCGGGGAGGGCTAAGGAAGAGGCGAGTTTGGCTAAGGCATCGCATGCATTTCCGCTTCGTGGGATATGATTAATCTCAATATGTTCAAACTTGACCATCAACCTACGTGCAACGTCATAGTATGGCACTAGCTCTGGCTTACGAACTTCATATATGCCATTGATTTGCCTAACAATGAGCTGAGAATCCCCGTATGCATGGAGCACGCGGATGTCCATGGAGAGGGCTAGTAAGAGCCCGAATATGAGGGCCTCGTATTCTGCCTCATTGTTTGAGCATTCCTCTTTAAGAAGAGAGAATGAATGATACATTGTATCTCCACGAGGGGTTTTAAACACTATCCCCGCGCCTGCTCTCCTTTTTGGCCTCTTGTCAGGGCCATGTTCTGTGCGGGCTGCCCCATCAAAGTATAACTCCCAGGGGCCTCTACTTTTGTTGCAAATATTTCTTCATCTGGGAGGTCCGTGACTAGCGGGGAGTCATCCGGGACTGGATGGGCAGCAAGGAAATCTACCAAAGCTTGGCCCTTGATGGCCTTTTGTGGAACATAGGTTATGTCGTACTCCATCATGAGTAAGGCCCACTTGCTGATTCTTCCTACAAGAACTGGTTGATTGAGAACATACTTCATGGGATCTGCTCTAGCGATGAGTTGTATCTCATGAGATAGTAAATAATGCCGCAATTTCTTTAGGGCAAATATAAGAGCTGGACATAGCTTTTCGATTGGAGAGTAATTGCATTCAGCCCCCACCATGGTGCGGCTCAGATAGTAACATGCAACCTCTTTTCCTTCATCATTTATTTGTGTGAGAAGGGCGCCAACACAAGTTGGTTGTGCCGCTATGTATAAAATCAAAGGGCGCCCTTGGATAGGTGCCATCAGAACAGGAGGGTTGAGCAAATAGTGTTTGATACTATTAAAGGCATTTTGACATTGCTCATCCCATATAAACGGTGCGCCTTTCCTCATTAGCTTGGAGAAGGGTTGAATCTCTATGCCCGGTTGGCGAATGATGAAGCCTACAAAGACTCCTGATTGTACAGCGAACGCACACTTTAGAGGGTTCATCTTGAGTTGGTATTTGCGTAACCTCTCAAACACTATGCGCAAATCATCTTGATGACGCTCTCTATCTCGGGTTTTTATGACTATGTCATCAATGTAGCATTCCACACTTTGGTGAAACAAACCACGAAACACAACCGCCATGGCTCTTTGATAAGTGGCGCCAGCATTTTTTAAACCAAAGGGCATTCCCTCTTGGTGTACGGAAGGCTGTATCATGGGCATCGTCCTCATCCATCTTGATTTGGTTGTAGCCTGAGAATCCATCCATAAATGATAGGGCGCCATAGCCAGTAGTGGCATCAACTACCATCTCCGTTGTTGGAGTTGGAAACTCATCTTTCGGGCAAGCACGATTTAGGTCACGGAAATCCATGCACACTCTAACTTGCCCGTTCTTCTTCATGACTGGCACTATGCTTGCAAGCCATCGAGGATATTGGATTTCTTTTATGAACCCGGCATTGATTAACTTGTCCACTTCCGCTGCTATGTCATTTTGTAGATCAGGTCGATAGCGGCGTGGTTGTTGCTTGATAGGGCGATATTGAGGATCTATCGCCAACTTATGGGTGGTGACTAAACCAGGCATTTCCTTATAGGACCATGCAAAACAATCACGGTATTGCATCAGGAATTGCCTATAGTCTTCACGTTCCTCGGGCGTAAGTGTAGCGCTCACGAAGGTGGGTCGCGGATCGTCATCACTCCCTAGGTTTATTTCCACCAATTCATCAGTGGTACATTGCATGCCATCTTCCAATTCTTCAGGGGCAGGGGCTGCGTTTAACACTTCCCCATGTGGTGCCGCCGTCACCTTGTGCATGGATGCAAGAATATAATCTTTGTCGCGATGACCCTGCATTGTGTTAGTAGCTGCACAAAAAGGGTGAGTATACGAACATAAACACTCAAAAATCTTCCTCATCTGAGGACAAATCTCCCCATAGTTCATGTGGCCAATCTTCACTTATTACATTACAAGTGGCCCAATTTTCCGGGCCGTTTACATCTTCCTCATCATCTGAATTTAGATAACAACCGATGCCTCGTCTAGAGCGAGACGCTCGACCTCTCTTGATTATCCTTTCGATTGGTTCCACCATTCTTCACGTATACTTGGAGGGGTGGTAATTGCCGGTTGGGTCGTAGCTTGATCCCGGCCCTTTTAAGCAAGGGAACCATCCTCGGTTCCGCCTTGAGTGTGGCCCACCCTCCTCCTCATCCATTTGATTATCTCATAAATTAGTCAAAGTACTATAGGGTTGTGTTTGGGGTACTTTATAAAAGATTGTCGAGGAATTACCCATATGAAGGCCTGGAGCAACCCGCACCTCTAATGGTTTAGAAGTGGAAATGTACGAGAGATGAAGGTTGCGGAACAAAGGGCATCCAAGCCACCTTTTCAATCTCGGCCACCATCTTCTTGACTTTTCCTTTTTCCCGGGCCGGCCTTTGTAGCATCATTGCCCACTTCTTGAGTAGGGGGCAAGTCGCCCGGTTCTCAACAACTCATACGGGAGGTTCGACTTAGTTGGTGAATTTGAGTCAAGCGCATTATTAGAAGGGTCCCTTATTATAAGGGGGACCTCTATGAGGCTTTGCGAGTCTAACCTTGAAGGTTTTGGGGTTGAAGGAGTTTCTACCACCGTCTTTACGGAGGAGTTGTCGTGTTCGGAGTGAGGTTCCATGTCCACAACTCGGCTAGAACCATCATTACTTGGTTTCTTCGGAAAGCACTTACTAAAGGGGTGGTGTTGCCTCTTTGGGTGGCTTCCTCCTCCACTTTCTAGGGCTCGGAATGATGAGCTCCTTCGTCTACCAGAGATGCGCTCAATGGAGTTACTAAATACTTCAACTCATCTATGGAAGGTGCTTTGCTTGGGGTGATTAGCACATTTGCGGGTGGCGTTGAGCGGCCAAGCTGCTTTTCCATTGCTTTACTCGGGAGTTGCTTTTCCGTTGCCTCACTCGGGAAGAAATACTTTGCATCTGCATGATTAGCTTCTTGCATGCTATAGGGATTAAGGTTACCAATGATCCTCTGTTGTGCTCCTTGGTTGTCCACAAATTTAAGGCACTGATGGAGTGTTGACGGGACAACATGATACTTGTGCAACCATGGTCGCCCAAGCAAAGCCGAGTATGATGTGGCAAACTCAATCACAAAGAATTTAACCTTGAAGACAAATGTGGACATTTGCAACTTTAACGTGATGGTACCCAGGGCCGGGCTCCCGTTGCTATCATACCCACATATCACGACGCTTGTGGGCTCAAGATCCTTCATAACATATCCAGCGCGGGATAGACTATGGATGGGCAGCAGATTGACTGCAGACCCTGGGTCGATCAAAATCCGTCTAAGATGGGCACTGCCAATGTTACCCTCGATATAGAGGGGACGGTTGTGGTTGCTATCAGCTATAATCTTGTCCTCATCAGAAAAAGAGATCTCATTTGCCTCAATCATGGTGAGGTCAAGCTGATGTTCTGCCATCGCTGCCTCATAAACCTGAGGTTTCTCGAGCGCTTTGATCAGAGCCTGCCAAAGATCGGGCATCAATAGGAGTGCATCATGGACACTCAATAATGCAGGAATCCGCTTCAAGTGGGCGACAACATTGTATTCTACTTCATCAACTTTAAAGGGCTGGCTCACGGACGCATTTGGCTGTTGACTTTGTACAATGTCTTTGGACAGTTGGTCCTTTTCTTTATCAGCCCGATATTGGCGAGATTTAAGTGGCTCACCAATATCCTTTCCACCACGCAAGTTCATGTTTACTTCTTCTGTTTCCTAAGCAGCAGCCTCAGCGCGGAGTGCTTCACGTTCTTCAGGTGTCATTGCCGTTTCATCATCGGACTTATTGTCTTCTCCACTTGTGACTATGGCATTGCATGGAGCAATGTTTGAAGCTGAGCCGCTTCCTTGCGACTCTTGGCTCTCAAAGGGCTGCCCCCAATCTTTCGGGAAGAATTGGCCCAGAGTAGGAAGTGTGCGTATTCTTCGGGGGAAAGACGCATCCCCTTCAAATCGTGGAACGAACCTGGGCGGCATGCGCCGCCTGCTTGGATCTTGCTTGTAACTAGGTGCAGGTATCGAATGCACTTGTGAGGCATGTTGATTAATTCTACGATATTGCCTTGGCATGACTTTTTCCCATCCTCGTGTCTCATTGCTTGGGGCAACATATGGCAGATGGAAATTTTGCAGTTGCCGCTCTACTTGTATCAGAGGTGCCCAACATTCTTCCTCAGGCAAGGCGACTTGTTCTTCACTACCCGCCATGATAGTTACCATGTTTGTCGCCCGATAATTTGGGTTGATTGCCTCAGGCTTTAGGGCCAATTTACCTTCATCAACAGCTCGCTGCAGCCATTCTTTAAAGGCAATGCAATCTTCAATTGTATGACTGACATATTTATGGTATGGACAATACAAAGGGTTGTCGATCATGTTCACTTGATCTGGTCTCGTTGGGTTGGGCAGCGTCAGCAATTGTTGCTCATTCATTTGCTCAAAAAGACTACGGATCAAGTCCCTGCGGAACACATATTGCTTATTGAGCAATTCCCTAGTATTGGGGCGCCTGGGTCTTTGATCAGCTCTAGGGCCAAATGTTGGCACCGTATTTGCAACATTAGACTCGGATGGTCTTGGTTTGCCCCCACTATTCATTGGTTTTGAAGAGGAGTTATTAAACCTCTTGGTATTATCAATGCTCCTAGCATTCTTGTACATTTCCATGATATGTGGAGCCTTCTCAAATTCTAACTTGGTGGCTGCGATAGATTCGCCAAGTGCATTGAACGTCTTCGGGTCCCGTCGAGATATCGGGACGAGCCAATGTTGGAGCATTCCATGGATGCACATTTGTATAGCGTCTTCAACATGCATTTCTCTTGTGAGGCGGACGTAGCTATTCCGAAATCGAACCATGTAATCTTCTATCTTCTCATCGCGCCTTTGCTTGATTTGGGACAACTCTAAAATAGTTATCTCCTTATTCATGCTGATAAAATGGGACCTAAACATCTGCTTCATTGTAGCCCAATTGTGCACTGTTCCCGTGGGTATGCGACTATACCAATGGAACGCAGCACCTGTCAAGGATGCCGAGAATTGTCGCAACAACAAAGATGGCGAACGAGCGGTATCACCACAAATTGCTTCAAAGTATGCTAAGTGTTCCATTGCGTCTCCAGTTCCATCAAACTGGCGAAACTTCAGTGGGTGCCACCCGACAGGGAACGGAGCCCTATTGTGCCATGAATCATACGGCTTTTGAACCTCTTCAATGACCCTTGGGGCTTGCGCAGCCGCCATTTGTTGCATTTTTCTATTGATAATATCCTCGGCAATTTCGTGATAATCTATAAGTGTCGCAACTGGTCTATTTATTTCAGCAGCTTCATGAGTGTTTTCCAAATTTGCGTTTCCACCATCGGGATGGTCTGGCTCCATATACGGGAAACGTGAAAGGGCAAATCCTTCTGCCGCTTCAAATTCCGCAAATTGCGAGTCTTGTGGGTTTGGCGGTGGAGGTGGCATTTGACTTGCAGTCAACTTTGCCATCATAGACATGAGCTGCTTCATTTGATGCTTCAACCCATCAATTTCTTTATCTCTCGCCTTTTCGTTCTTCAGGCGATTGGGATGTTGAAGGTTTCGGATGAGAATCCGGAATCGCCGGTCGCTTTTCATTACTCTTATCCACGGTATTGTCTTCATTTGCCATAAACACGGGGCGAAATTGGAGCTCAATAATTCATCCTCGTCCCCCGAGAGGATAGACCTAGCGAGTGTTGAATAACGTGGGGAATTCGAACGAGCCTCAAGAGAAGCTGATGACTCGGACTCTGAATCACTAGCAGTTTGTCCATCGTACCCAGAAATGTGCAAACTCCCAGCCATGCGACGATATGCTTCTGTCTTTAGACGGGTATTAGCTCCAGCTCTTCCCGCAACTCGTTCTAACTGACGCTCATCCTTTGGCAGCCTTGAAGCCATGTCTCTATACTGACCAGGGCGATCATATGGTCCTACCCTCTTTTTAGGTGGCCGACTCCTCCCCGAAACGGGCAGACATTGAGCAATGGACGAATTTGGAGCTTGAGTAAATCCAGCTTGGGACCTTGCCCCTAGGATTATGGTTGGATTTGGAACAATCTCATCATCCGAAGGATAAGTCAACTCTTGTGTAACTACGGGCGGTTCCCAGTGAGAATCAGAATCCTGGGGTACACGCACTTCTATCATGCCACACATGGCCTTGTTGTTTCTCAGTTCTTTCTCCTCTTCCTTTTCAGGAGCAGAACTAGCATCGACTGTGTTTGCATCAGGTTTGGTGGTAGAAGACTCATCAACTTGCATAGGGTCTTTGATTGACTGCTCATCTTTTTGCACTGCTACAGTAGGCTGCGCTTGTGGAGTATTTTCACTGAGTGTGCCTCCTGTATTATTTGCAGCGGATTCTTGGTGGAGTCGAGGGGTCAAACGCTCGATGAGAACCCCATATCTTTCATTCTCCTGCAAGCGTGGTAAGACTCGTAGGGAGACCCTCTCATTATCAGGATAAATACGTCCATCAGAACGGACACGAACTTGAACGTGGCTGAGCACCAGGTTTTGGAGTTCTCGGTACATAGCTTGTCGACTCCGCCTTCGCCTATCACGCCTTTGCTGAGTAGCAGAGGGCTCTTGCCAGACCCTTGGCCTCATTGGAGGAGCTAAACGCTGTTGCATCGGACATGGCGGTGCTGGAGGTCTTTGTTGTGTTGGCCGTGGAGGGGGTAACACTTGCGTGTTGTTCTGAGCTTGACCCCGGGGCACATAAACTTGACGAATCTGTGGGCGAGCTGCTTGAGGACGTGCCCAGCGATTCCAGTGATTGGACGGGCGTCTCTTGGCGGAAATCTCCGTGGAGCCCAGACTTGACGATCTTGCTGAGGACGCCAGTTTGGAAAGCGAGGGTTCACCCTGTGGCCTGAGCGCGGACCTTCAGGCGGCTGGAACTGCCTCCT
The DNA here is from genome assembly GCA_018135685.1 of Themeda triandra. Classification (NCBI taxonomy): domain Eukaryota; kingdom Viridiplantae; phylum Streptophyta; class Magnoliopsida; order Poales; family Poaceae; genus Themeda; species Themeda triandra. Next base: position 11,319 of record JAENPR010001041.1, on the reverse strand, counting down.
AAAGCCATCCATCTGGGCTTGAAGCTGCTGCAGCTGCTGTTGGATTTCTCCAGAACTAGGAGCTGGGGCCTCTGATGAGAGTACGGAAAATCTGTTTCCTGTGTTAGGAGAAGAACCATCATTTGCTGAAATGTGGAAACATGTCACCGTATTTCCTGCTTGGGAGGCCCTCCTATGCTGAGCGTTCAAACTTGGTGGAAACGACCTTTCTGGCAAGTGTCGTCTCTGAAGGTGCTCCCTAATCATCTTACGAATTAAGGCCTTAGCCTTTGCAGGGAGACCAGTCCATTCACGGGGAAATAAATCATCATCTAGGGTTTCCTCACTCGAAGCTTCAGAAGTCTGGTTAATAGTAATATGGAAGGCTAAATCCTCCTGGAGCTTATGCGTCTTGGCATACTTCCTCCGAAAATTCCGGAGGGAATTTGGAAGGCGTGCTTGCCTCGCTTTCATAATCTTGTTGCGAAGATCTTCCTTGATTTGATCTAGCGCCCCCAGTAGTGCTTTGCCGTGGAGCATTGTTGCATCAGATTTCATGTCACCAGCTAGCAGATCACGGGCTTCAGTAATCAGAGAGCGCCGTTCCTTCTTTGCCTTAGCATATGCGCGCTTGCTGGCTTTCTTTGACTCCACGATCTTAACGTTGGCAAGGGCGAAAACTTCAATGGGTGGGAACGACCCGAACTTGATTGTGAACGAAGTGGGGCTCGCCAAAACCTGAGTGGGCGGAAACGAACCGAACTTGATCGTGAAAGAGGCGGGGCTCTCAACAGAGGCCGACTCACCTACATAATAAAAACACCCACAGTCAATATCTTGAGCACAGTAATATGCATCATGAATGTGGAGATCTCTGGAGACAACTCTTTTTACGACCATCGAGCATAGCAAAGAAGGGAGGAGAACCAGGTCCCACCGGGCGTGCTAATTTGTTTACCCGGAAAAATCACTAAGGGTGGATCGTACTAAGTACTAAATAAGCGCAGGCGTGCCAGTATACATCCGTATACAAAATAAATGTAAATGTGCAATAAAACACAAGAACACAAAAATTCAGGGAAATATCACTTTATTCATTCTTTGGAGAATTACAAAGTACAATTTCCCACTTTTACATATTTGCGCCGAGCTCCATCCGACAGTCGTAGATTGCGTGTTTCTGGTTCCCGGGGCCTCTAGAGGCCGCCGATTAATTACATCTGCGGCTTTGGGCCACAGAATACCTCCGATTAAGCTATGCCGATGGTCGTATTGTCGTCTCCAAATATATAAAGAGTTGTCTCCAAGTATATGCATAAGCACAAAATGAAAATGGTGGTACTAGAGCCTCGTCGGTCTCTAGCAAAAAGGGTATCCGGCCTCGTCATGCGGATCCCATAGTGAAGTCGAGAGTGTTCGGCCTCGTCGGTCGCGAACAAATAATCCCTGCCTCGTCGGTTGCGGAAAAGACGTCGCAACCTCGTTGGTCAGAGGAAGAAGAATGACTTCATATGGATCACCGGCCTTGACGGTGCGGAAAATGGTAGGTGAATCTGAGACTTGTGCTCATGTAATACTTAGGAGATTTCTCCTTGTGAAAACTTCGAGATGCGTATAGCTTTGAGACGCATATACTCGGCGTCGATGTAGACATTTGATAAAAGTTGACAGCGAGTAGATAGAGCCCACGTGGGTCGTGCATTGCGCCACGACGCCAATCGACCGTGCATTGCGCCACGGTTTTAATCGTTCGGCCGTGCGTTGCGCCACGGCATATATGTCTGACCATGCATTGCGCCATGGTTATAATTGTTGGGTCGTGCATTGCGCCACGACACTTCACATATATTTTAGAAGGGGCGGAGCATGAATGAATAGAGAAGCAAGCGATGACTTTGATTTACAGCCCGATTGAACTTTAATATTCTTGCTTCGATTTTCTTGTTTTGCTTTCATCTTGCATTAACACTCACGATAATGACGTGAAGGTCTTGCATATATGCTGAATGACAGGCCGTCAGAAGTAACTGCTCGATGGGCCAGAAATACGTATTGATACTAGCCCACACATGATGACGCCATGTCCAGCGACCAGCAGCATGCTTGGAAGATGTATGTCGTCGTCAAGTTGCCGGACCATGTGCATGGTCACCGTCGTCAAGTCGCCGGGCCGGCGTAGGATCGCTAGTCGCCCGCTTGCCGTTGCTAGTGCATGATGGAGGGCTGCTGCAAATCATCGTTTACGCCTTGCTTATCTATCACAAAACTGCTCTGCCTCCTTGCCGGGCCACTGCTGAGCACGCTGAACGTTGGGGCTGAATCTCTTGCTGTGATGCATCTTGCTTATTGGCACGCTGATCTTGTTGCTCGCCACTGTGTTGATCTTGCTAGAACGTCGTCGCCGTCGTGCTGCTCTCATCGGAACGTTGCCACCGCCGTGCCATGGATGGCCATCTCCTCTGCTGCTGTGCTGATTCATTGCTCTGGGCCGTCGTCGTCGCCGTGCCGCAGATTGCCATGATAACCATCTAATCTACAGCTATGCAAGAGAAAGATAAGATGTAAACTAACATATATACAAGATCTCACCATATGCATGAGCAGCCATTGATGTCGAGGTCGCCGAAGTGGTCGACGACGTGCGGTGGTGATGAGGTTGACGATGACGACGGAGAGGTGGAGAGCTTGACGGCTGGTTCTCCGGCGTCGAGGTGGACGTGGCTAGCAGAGCCTGGCGGCGTGCGGCGCTGCTATGCGTGGCGTGCGTGAGGTGCAGGGCGAGCGCATGCAAAGGCAGGCGAATGAACGTGAATGAATCCCCTAATGGCTTGGAATGGCCAGCTATATATAGGGCCAGGCATCAACCTCTTGGCCAAGCAAACCACATCACGAATGATCTTAACAAACGGCATATCCTCCCGTTTATACATGTATATCCGGCCAGATATGATTCAATATTGTTAGCCCAAAGTGTTTTGAATGTTTACGTATCCTTTTCCATGCAAGAAACGTAACACATATGAATGGCTCCAGATAGATATACGTATCCCTCCAACCACCGTACTGCTCCTGGATTTCTCTAAAGAGATACGCACATATCTTCTCCCTCAAACAAGATATATATTATGCGTATATAATACCAAAATCCAATTCCAAAGCTTCTAGAATATTCCACGGCTAGCAAGACGTTTAACCATGATGGCTATACGTGCATATTAGTGATGGGCCATGTATGTATTTCATGTAGCCCATAGGATATATATATCTGCAAAGTATTTTGTTTAATTGCCCATATGCGTGTATACACCAAATCAACGTGGGCAATAGTAGCCATTTTACATGGGCTTTCAATATATTAAAAGCCACATATAAATATTTACGTATCCGGCTTGCTTAAAATAACTTAATTCTCTTTAATTAATATGACAAGTATTGTGCCAAAATTTCATCTTACAGCAGGAAGGCGGTGGAAGCGAACCGACCTCAAGTCGGGCCCACCTGCGCAGCCGGCCGACCAGGGGTTGGCTGACAGTGGGTCCCACTCGGCCTTTCTCGAAGGTCCAGTGGCTGTGGGAGCAATGCCAAGGTGTCCCGCCACCAAGTGCCGGTCGGCCGACCCGGCATTGGGCCCCCGGGTCCACGTGGCAGCCTTCCCGGTGCCGTCCCGGCTTGTCACGTGTAGTCTTGTCCGGTTGGGTTCACTTGATATCTTGCTTGCTTCTATGTGGTTCCTTGGTCCAATGTACCAATCGGGTGGAATGTTAATGTGTGGTACATTCGGATCCAGGATCAGGTTCTCCTTGGTCAGTAGACCCTGGTTTTGGTCTCACAGGGCCTGTTTCCAGCTTTCCTGCATTTCACAAGCTAAGAGTACAAGTGGAACTTTATTAGTGATAAATATGCTCATGTGATGCTTATCTTCCTTCTATCGAGGACTGTTGGCGGGCTTCTGAGTGTACCAAAACTGGTCTTTATTCCCGTCAACAAGATCCGCCAAGCTTAACCTTTGCTCGTCCCGAGCAAACGATCAAAACTTGGTTCGATTGATCGGATATCATTACTAAGTTAACATCTCAATAGTATTAAGTGCACAACAAAGAACTTCTCCTTGAATGGAAAATTTAGCAATGTTAACACACCCATATTACTCTAGCACCCATGGGGCTTATGGCATTAACTCGCCTTGGGATGTTGGAGGACCAGAACGGTTTTGACTAGAGCATCTACCTTTCTCATTCTTTTAGCAAGTTTCATGCCGTAGGTTTTTGATAAGTTTTTCAAAAGAAGTCTTAATGTTCCTCAAATGGTTTCTCTCGAAGTCACTCAAGTGGTGTATGAATCCTCACTAAGGCAAATCATGTGTTTGCCTTTCAAAGACATCCTACTTCTAATAAGGCTTTATGTGCAGTTTAAGTAGGTATGTCAAGGAATAGCGTACTTGCAAGGCATATGTTGTCTTAGTTAAGAAAAATTGAAATCTTGGACCACAGCAGAGTCTTATCATACCCTTAGATCAAGATGTAAGATGATATGAATGGAATGGATGAATGTAATGAAATGGTAAGGTAATGAGGAAAGGATGGATGTATGGTGGATGAGGTTGCTCCTTTATTTTATGCTATCTCTCTTTCTACTTCTATTGAGACAAGGCTGGCTCTTTTTTTTTCACTCTCTCTCTCTCTTTTTTTCAACAGATGCCTAGCCTTTATGAGATGTGTCTCACCTAACAAATGATAACTGAGAGAGAATTTCTAATTGCGGAGCATGGAGCAACTCATAGGATAAAAATGGTGAAGGTGCGTACTTCCAATGTAGAAGCAGCACAAGAAATGCGTGCTCCCATTGTAGGAGTAGCATAATTATGATGGTGAGATGCGTACTCCCAGGGTAGGAGTAGCATAAATGATGAATGGTGGGATACGTACTCCTAGGATAGGAGCAAATAAATGATGGTAGTAAGATGCATACTCCCATGGTAGGAGCAGCATGATTGCGTACTTCCGGATTAGAAGCAAAAGATATTTGGTGATATGTGGATCTTGATCTTAGGGCCGCGACAAACCTCTAACAAAGGTTCTACAAGTCTTAACCAAACTCAATGCAAGCAAGTAGCTTATGTAGAAGGCTTTTGGATATATCAAGGTATAAATATGGCCGTGGTAGGAATTTCAACACCATTGAGGAACAATTAAGTTTTTCATTCATTAAAAAGAAATCTTCGGCAATCATGCGTGCTTAGAACAATAGAGTAGGGCTCCTATCTTAACTATCTCATATCTTGCAACAACTTAGACTTTGTATTAGCACTTGCAACCCACTAAGTGATCAAGTTCATGATGGTTAAAGGTGCCAAATAATCCAGACTTAGAGAAGTGCTAAGTTGTAAACAAGCACTAGAGAAACATTAACTAGCAATTTCATCATCATATCCATAGAAAGACTAGCACACATGAAGCATATATACAAAAAGGGAAATAAAGCAAATAAATATTTTTGGATTTTTGAATTTTTAGATTTTTTTTTGAGAAAAAATTACTAAAATGCAATAAGAGAATAATTAAATGAGGGAGATTGGAAACATACCTTGGATGAACTTACCTTAGTGGGGAGAGGATCTCCCCAAGCTTGTCTCTTGCTCACCGTTGTGAGAACCACTGCTCCACCGGTCCCGCCGGTGGCCGTCCTCCGTGATGACGCCTTGGACCATGTCCAAGTTCTGTTGCATGATTTGCAACGTGGCTTGATTCTCGATGTGGAGGTTCTCCACTTCCCGGGTGAGTGCTTCGATCTCGGTCGGTGGGCGACGCCTCCCTGCGAGGGGCGAGGGTATGTGCCCGGGAAGGTGTCCCGGAATGAGGAGGTGCTTCCATGTGGGAAGAGCTCACCTCCTCTTCCTCATTCCCGTCCGTCCCCGCAAAGGGACAAGGTCTTCCCCTTCGTCCATGGTTAGTGATGAGACCTTATACAGCCAAAGTCCCTCATTGGGGAGAGGATTCTCGACTGTATCAGTCCCATATGTCATCTTAAGCGTACCTCTTGGACCTCTTTTAATTAGACCAACACGTATAAACATTTCTTCAAGAATAATTGGTCTCTCCTTAGGTATAAACTCATAATCATTCCCCTCAAGCAAACCCAAAGATTCAGCAATTTTAGTCATGAATGAAGCAAATCCTATGGGCGTTTCTTGAACAACAGAGTTCTCCTAAAAGTGTAGTAGCATTTTAACAGGGGCAAACTTGATTTTATTAACCATGACATACATGAGTTGCATCTCCTTAAGACCTATTCTTGATAAATCCGCCCTAGGAAACAAAGTGATTGCGATCCAAAAGAATATAAACCTCAAAGTTGGATTATGAATTTGCTTAGGTTTAGGATTGGACTAGTCATTGGACACAGAAATTGATTTCCAAAAGACAGCAAAGTTAAAATTTGCTAAAGCAACCTCTTCATCTAGTATGCAATCATGATCAAAGCCTAGACCAACACTCAACTCATTCCAAGACAGGTTATAGTCATTATTTAACATGCGAAAGCTAACACCCAAAGCATTTGATTTAAGTGAGCAAAGGAATTCTTGGGTGAGTAACTCTATGCCATGCTCAGGAACTTGCCAAAATGATGACCAACCAATGGTATTAAAAACTATGGCAAAGTCTGTGCTCATACCTGTTTTGTCGAGGAGTTCTTGGTCGATGAGTGTGGAGTGCTGGAAACTGCAAGCGCGAAGAGTATAGAGCTTTCCTAACTCCTCATGGGTGACCATGAGGTTGTTAAGAGGCTCCATTATCCTGCGAGGCATGATGGCAGGAGCAAGATGGTGCACTTGTTCTTCCTCCTCCCTTTCATGGCTCCTACTTTCGGATTGGCGAGAGCTCGAGGACGAGCCTTCGCCCTTCTTTTTGCTAGACCTTCGGAAGGGATTCTTCATCCTAACTACACTAGTGTGCAAACAACACCAAGCTTTCTACTACACTACTAAGAGAGAAAAGGGAAATGTTTTTGGGTTTTTGGGTTTATGACGACTACTACACTAAACTTGAGAAGGCTTGAAACACTAAGAGAGAAGAGAAGGCCAAGTGAGCTCGAGATGATTCTACTGGTTGTGGTGTGGGATTGAGCTCACATTGGGGTGGTATGTATAGGGTTGAAAGGGCAAGGCCAACCAAGCCAAGAGGCGGTCGGCCGACCACCACATTGGGCCATGTGCACTTGTGTCTCACTTTAGACAAGGAACCTTGCCTCGTGCTTGCAAAAAGTCGAAATGGGACCAAACCTTGGTCGGCCGACCAAGGATTTTGCCCCACCACTTTGGACATGTTTGGTCCGGTTGTCGATAAAGGTGGTGGTGGTCCTGGTCCCATTCCCGCCGGTTGATTCGGATTCCTATGTCTAGTGTTTGGTGAAAGAGAAAAGGAGAGGGCAAAAGTGGAGACAAGAATAAAGGTTGTCTCCAGGCATGCCATGCTGTTTCCTATGCTTGCTTTAGTGTTGGGATGTTCCCTAAAGCACTCTCATGCTTAAAGTAGCATCCTAAGCTAAAGTCATGAGCATTGGACCATCTCTCTTCGAATTCTGGCTAGTGGGATGAGCATAGGATCCAAGTGTGTCAGCAGTGGGAGACAGCTGGGTGTCTGGTGGGACCAAGTCTAGGTCGACCGACCCGGGCTTGTGAGCCCTGGGCACCCAAAGGCACTCCCTTGATCCTCGTTCCGACCCAGTGAAGAGAGAGGTGGTGGACCCCAAAGGCAGTCGGTCGACTAGGCCTTGGTGGCCCCACCAGCTCAACTCTTCTCTAAACACTCTTCTCAAGTTTTATTACCTATATCTAGCTTTATTTTATTGAAATGAAAAATGCAATTGTAAAAGTAAACATGCAATTGGAAAGGGAAATGCAGAATGAAATGCACGAAAATAAATATGAGATAACTACTGACATACCTGGTCAGCGGAGGACCTCTCCTGTCGGGTTCATTCAGTGGACACCTCAGTCGGTCCCGGAGATGGGGACCGTGAGGGTGTCTCCTTTCGCCATTCTTGCTGGACTTCGGCTTTTGGTTCAGCGGGTTCTTCTTTCGCTTCGGCCTTCTTGGCCGACTTCGCGGTCTTAGTGTTCTTCCATCGGCGGTGTTGGCGACGCAGCTTCTGGGGTACTTGTGCCTGCATGTTAGCATTAAAACCACTGAAAGGCACTCTTACCCTCCATCCATTGAACTGCATATGGATCTGTGCAGCCCCCATGTAGATGGTGGCATCCACCATGTTCAGGAATGGTCGTCCCAAGATGAGTGGTACTTCGACGTTGGCTTCCATATCCAGTACTAGGAAATCGACAGGGACATACTCATCTTTAATTTCGAGTAAAATGTCCCGTGCCAACCCTCGGAAACCAGATGGTTTGGTCCGCCATATCCGCAACGCACATATGTAGGGTGCAACGGGCTCCCTAACAGTTATCATAGGTTACCTTGGACATGATGTTAACACCGGATCCAAGGTCGCGAGAAGCGTTGTCAAAGATGCGGGTCCGATCGGCAAGTGATCATCGGCAAGCCGGGGTCTCCTTCTTCGGGACAAACGGTGAATCCACCGTTACCCGACAATGAGAATGAGGCTTACCGAACCTCGTAGTTACCAACTTTGACACCCTCAATAGGGTCCTCGGGCTTTGCCGGAATCTTACCTTGCTCATAAGTGGGGACAAAACTTCCGCTAGTTGACCTAACCGGTTTTCTAACATTTTATTAGAGCTCAATTGATTTTTCATAGCGAGTTAAAGCTATCCATTTTCTCACTAAGATTTTCTTAGATCTTGTCATTAGCCATCATTCTTTTATTAAGACCATCATTAATTTTAATTTGACCAAAGACAAGTTCTTTCAAGGAAGGTTGGTTATTAAAAGAATTACCAGAATTATTATGGTAAGAATTACCTGAATTATTATTGTAACCCATACCTTGGCCTTGGTAGAAGGGGCGTGAACTCCATTGCGGTTGTTGGGGCCGATTCCCGTTGTTGAAGTGGTGGTTGTTGTTGTTGTTGTTGCTGACGAAGTTCACCTCCTCCTGAGTCATGGGGCAGTTGTTGCCCGAATGGTCCTCCTCTCCACAAACCTCGCACCATGGGTCAGTACCCACAGCACAGACAGCGGCAGGAGTCTGGATGGCCTCCACTTCCTTGTTAGAGGACGATCCCTCTATCTTCTTCATCAGGAGGTCCATCTTGGCAGAGAGCATGTCCACCTCGCTAAGGGCGTGAACACCTCTCTTCTTGGGCTGAAGGCACTCTTCGTTCCATCCTTGGTTGACCACCACTTCTCGATGAGCTCCTTGGCATCCTTGACATTGTGTTGCAGGAATGCCCCTCCAGCGGAAGCATCAAGGTGACTCCGGGCTATGCCAGTCAGCCAATGGTAGAAACCTTGAATAATGAGCCATTCGTCTATCCCATGGTGGGGACAGGCTTGAATGTACTCATTGAGAGGTTCCCATGCTTCGGGAAACGTCTCGTCGGACTTTTGTTGGAAGCTCGAGATCTTCCCGCGCAGGACACTCGTCTTGCCCGCGGGAAAGAACTTCTTGAGGAATGCATTGGCACATCTGTCCCAAGTTGTCACCTCGGTCTTGTTGTTGTAGAACCATTGCTTCGCCTTTCCCAACAATGAGAATGGGAAAAGACGAAGGCGAACGGCATCTGCAGTGACGTTCTTGACCGTGAAGGTGTTGCACACCTCCAGAAAGTGTTGGAGGTGGGCATTGGCATCCTCATGTCGCTTCCCACAGAACTGATTTGCTTGCTCCATGTTGATCAGTGCGGGCTTGAGTTCAAAAGTCGCATCGCCTAAGTTCACGTTCGGACCCGTAGCGACAAAGTCGGCTGACGGCGACGAGAACTCAGCGATGGTCTTCTGAGCCATGGCTGCCTCAACAACTGGTGCGAGACTTCCTTCCACGAACGGCTCGGTTACGAGATGATTCTCTAAGGAGGGACTAGACGACATCTAATTCTCCTCACCAATTGCTCAGGATCTTCAACGAAGTTTGACGGCAATTGGAAACCGCTCATGCACTATCTCAAATGATAACAAGAAAAACAAGACAAGTGAAGGGCAAGCCCCCTAACACTAATGAATACTTAGATTAAGAGTAGACCACGGATTCCAATTTACTAGAAATTCTTAATACGGCGCTTCCCCGGCAACGGCGCCAGAAATGCTTGTTGGCAGATCTTAGCGCAATCACTAGAACTCGATAAAGATACTAGTTCCCCGGCAACGGCGTCAGAAATGCCTAGCGACACTTCTTAGCGTATACCGACTAGAGTAAAGGTGAACACGACTGGCGTCTGGTAGCTAAGCCTACTGCAAACCCGAACTACCACCAGAGACAGGGTGTCACAATTCCTCTTCCGGCAATAGCCTAAGAATGCTATGCTAAGCTAGATCCTAGTGACAACGTAAGACTGACCAAGGGTAACTTTGCAAGCGCACAGGTACCGCTGTAGCACTTCAACCGGGTGAGTATTCCGGTGTCAAATTTGTAGTTCGCTCACGGGAAGCGGATTAAGACTCTCTAGCAAATGGGTGATGGAAACCCGTGGTGGTTCTACTCAATCTAAGCTATTAATATTGATAATGAGGGTAAGTGTTGATATGAGTAATAAACTAAAGGTAACTAGTAGGTAGCTAGCTAGGTGGGAGGACAACGAGTGAGTAAGGACTCCTATGTGTCTAACTATACTCCTGTGTTCTAATCTAACTAGTGTAACGACTTAACTAAACTAATGCCTAGACAATCTATGTGATAGGGAAGCCGGTGACAAACAGGAGGGTTCATCCTTTCCATTCCGATGGACCTTTGACTTTAATGGGCGCCCTACAGACCTAACCCCCGACGCAAATAGAGCCAACCGGGGACTGCGTTACATCAACCGCCCCCGCTAATATACGTCGGAAAGTGAAAGGATATACCGATCAACGATAGGGTGCATCCACTATTAAGCACTAGCCTAAGCACCTCGCCTAATCTAGTCTTAAGACTCCGGCTACCACGTAAGTAACCTCGGCCCGGTTGGTAGTGAAACACACACAAAGGATCTAGACACTAAACTAGTTCAGACTCTACACTAATCAGACTAAGACACAACACTACTACACTAGTATAGCAGTGCACTAAGTAAATGCGAAAGTAAAGTACTCAAAATAAAGACTTAATAAAGTAAAGCAAGACTATATTAATATAAGAAAAGTACTTTGAAAGTAAAGGTACAAGAGCTATACCGGATTCTCCGGAAGACGACTCCGAGACCCGAGCTTCGCTCGCCTTGACTCTAACTCC